>JAJQKJ010000985.1:0-161558 GCA_029574335.1 Rana kukunoris
GACAGGACTACAGCTGCATAGGACCGAAAAGGTCAAATATCTTAAATGTCAGCAGAACTTGTTTTCACAGTGGAACACGTGCGCCAAATGAGGGTGTTTTGCTTCTTGCTTGTTCTAAAGAATAGCATAGGTCCAGCATGCTTAAAGCGGAGCTCCACCCTATTTAAATACATTGGCTTAATCAAAAAGCAGACAAGAATGCATTGATGGAGGTTCACCCTCCAAAGAAATTTCAGGCATGCATTGGAGCCCACCCACCTGACCGGCAGTATACATACCTTTTTACGGGTTCTCGTCCCCTCCGGCGATCGCGCGTGACTGGGCGTTTCCAATCACAAGCTGTGATTGACGTCCCTCAGCCCGGCGCAGACAGCGCGTCACGAGATGCCAAAGGAACTCGAACGTCGGTGCGCAGGCGCCGTATAGGGCCACCGACGTTCGGGTTCCTTCGGCATCAGTTCTCTTGGTATTTTTGCAATGATTTAAAGGAGTTGTAAAGGCAGAAGGTTTTTATTATCTTAATTTATACATTAAGATAAAAAACCTTCTGTGTGTGGCAGCCTCTCCAGCACCCCCCCCCCCCACATTTACCTACCTAAGCCCCATCTCTCTCCAGCGATGTCCACGATCCTCTCAGCCATCCAGTACACTCTTCCTGATTGGCTGAGACCAGTGGCGGCTGGTGGTCAAAATTTTTTGGGGGGGCGCAAACAAACTGCCCATAAAACGCTGCCACTGTGCCCATCAAATGCTGCCACTGTGCCCATCAAATGCTGCCACTGTGCCCATCAAACATAGCCACTGTGCCCATCAAATGCTACCACTGTGCCCATTAAACGCAGCAACTGTGCCCATCAAACATAGCCACTGTGCCCATCAAACAGCCAATGTGCCCATCAAATGCTGCCACTGTGCCCATTAAATGCAGCAACTGTGCCCATCAAACACAGCCACTGTGCCCATCAAACACTGCCACTGTGCCCATTAAACACTGCCACTGTGCCCATTAAACGCTGCTACTGTGCCGATTAAATTCTGCCACTGTGCCTATCAAATGCTGCCACTGTGCCCATTAAAAGCAGCAACTGTGCACAAACGCAGCCACTGTGCCCATCAAACGCTGCCACTGTGCCCATCAAACGCTGCCACTGTGCCCATTAAATGCTACCACTGTGCCCATTAAAACGCTGCCACTGTGCCCATCAAATGCTGCCACTGTGCCCATCAAATGCTGCCACTGTGCCTATAAAACACAGCCGCTGTGCCCATAAAACGCAGCCACTGTGCCCATTAAACATTGCCACTGTGCCCAAACACAGCCACTGTGCGCATTAAATACTGTTAGTATGACCCCCGCCCACTCTGTGCTGTGCTTCCAATTCCAGCATTTAGTATGCCTAGGAGGCAAAGGAGCAGCCATGGACTTTGACAGGCTGCAGGCAATGGAGCTGGTATGCATTGCATACTAGCTCATTATGAAATACTTATCTTAGAATGAAGCCCTCCAGCGACGTCCACACATCGCTGACACAGCTGACATCTTCCCCGGTGTTTCTTCTGGGTTTTCTCAGGCTCCGGCTCTGTGAGTGGCGAGGATATTACCGGACAGGATCTGAAGGTCCGGCACCATAAGCCAGACCTTCAGAGCGCATGAGCTGATGACGTCATCGGCTGCATGCACTCTGAATATTGATATTCATGGTACCTACAGGTAAGCCTTATTATAGGCTTACCTGTAGGTACAAGTAAAAAAAAAAAAAGACTTTACTTCCTGTTTAATAATGCTATATGAATAAAAACATATATAAATATAAAGTGGCTGCAAAAGTGGAAATACGTTTTAAATCTTTCTTGAATGGACTGAAATCACATTGTCTTTTGCCTTTGATGTACATGTAGTGAGGGTTTACAAGGCTAAAGTCAGCCATAGATGGATCAAAATTAAGTTGGCTTGTTCAGCAGGCATCAGCCAAATCCATCTATGGGCAGGCTGGTTGTACAAAAGCCAATCACTTCTGTACAACCAGCCTGTTGGAACATTTTCACACAATCAGTGCCACTGAGTATATCTGGCAGTGCTGATGAGTGTATTCCAAGGGGAAGCCTCCCTTCTGTCAGAATACAATAGCTCCTTGGGGGGGATTGAATGTGTGGGCGGTGGAATAGATTAATTTATTTTCATTCAACCCGCTGGTTGAATGAAAGAAATTGATTCATGTATGGCTGCTTAACACTATAACAAATATTTTTCTACTGTCTAACTGATGTTGCAGTCTAGGTATAAGGAATTGTAATCTACTCAAAGTATATATGAGCTAAGCTTTTTTAAACTCCATTAATTCCCACTTAGGTTGGCTCTTTCTAAGCTGCAATGCACTAGATGTAAACTCTCTGGGTCATTGATCAAATAAAAATATGGTTACCTTTAATAGCCATTCAAACCCCTTTGTTTCAACTGGTGTTCATGTTATCAGGCCAAAATCACCAGAGGCCCAGATTCACAAAGCACTTATGCCGGCGTATCTGTGCGCCAGACCCACAAACCAACATACGCCTAAAAACTGGCCAGCCTACGCCGACGTAGCTTACATACGCCGGCGTATCGCGGGCACACTTTTCGGCATGCGCAGTTAGTGATACGCCAGGCGTAAAACACTACACCACGCTCGAACCATCATTTGCATGGGGTCACTCCCACTTCCACCTACGCCGGTCTGCACCTTCGAAACCTGCGCCACACGGATGCAGAATTGGGAGCAATAGCTTGCTAAATGCAGTGTTTGCCTCTCCACGCTGCGTCGGCGTAGCGTACGGCGTTTGCGCTACGGCGGCGTAATGTGCGCCCACTCTTTGTGAATCTGGCCCAGGGTATGTAAACTTTTGATCAGGGTCATTTGGGTAGTTTCTGCTGTCATTATGATATAAAAAGAGTAAACAAAGTTGATTGATAATAAATGGCTTCAGCCAAACACTAACCATGAGTGAAAGAAAGGTTTTTGTGTTATTATTCATATTCTCTGAAAAATGGCCAAGAAATCATAAATTCTACCAGGGTATGTAAACTTATGAGCACAACTGTATATTGTAGCTTTTATTTCTGCCAGTGTATATTACAAAGACTACAGGAAAGTATTGCACATGTTAAATGAATTAAGAAACTCCCAATGCAGCTTTTTTTTTATCAGAGACACACAATATTTAACACAGCTGCACTTTAAAGATAAAGATGCTGTATGGTACAAGGAAGAGCCAGACACCCGTTAGTGCAGCATGGCAACCAAGACCAGATCCCATTGGATGGAAGCTTGAAGCTGCTACAATTACCAAAACTGGATTCAATAAATAACATATAGGGGGTCATTTACGAAAGACAAATCCACTTTGCACTACAAGTGCAAACTACAAGTGCAAAGTGCACTTGAAATTGCACTGGAAGTGCAGTCGCTGTTAATCTGAGGGGTAGATCTGAAATGAGGGGAAGCTCTGCTGATTTTATTATCCAATCATGTGCAAGCTAAAATGCTGTTTTTTATTTTTCTTGCATGTCCCTCTTAGATTTACAGCGACTAAACTTCCAAGCGCACTTTCAGTGCACTTTGCACTTGTAGTTTGCACTTGTAGTGCAAAGTGGATTTGCCTTTCGTAAATAACCCCAAGTCTGCTTTGCACTCTGGCATATTCATCTTGAGCGCTTTTGTTTTTGCCAATAGGAAGTTAGTTACTAGAAGGAGAAGATGGTTGTTTCTGCTTTAAAAATGTTACTTTTCAGGCTTTTTTGGGCACTCCCATTCAAGTCTTTAAGGACTTTCTGCTTCAAAAGTAGCTGATATATTATTTTAATTCACTGAATTCATTACAATCTGATTATACAATCTCCTTTAGCACTCCTTTAAACTTGCTCAAAATACTGAGGCTGAACAAAGACACATATGGCCTTAATACATGTTGTTTGGCAAGTTTGATGAACGCTTAACACGTGTTAAAATGCGCTCCAAACTCCCTGGGCCAGATCCACAGACATGAGCGGATCTTTGTGCGGGCGTAGAGTATATATTTTTTACCCTACACCGCCGCAACTTACAGAGGCAAGTGCTGTATCCACAAAGCACTTGCGTCCTAAGTTACGGCGGCGTAGTGTAAATGGGCCGGCGTAAGCCTGCGTAATTCAAAGTAATTCAAAGTAGGCAGGTAGGGGGCGTGTTGTATTTAAATTAAGCGTGACCCCATGTAGATGCATGTCCGTATGAACGGCGCATGCGCCGTCCGTGGACGTAACCCAGTGTGCATGCTCCGACTCACGTCGGATCGAATTCCTAAGATACGTCGAAAACTGCCTCCGTCGTGAACGTAACTTACGCACAGCCCTATTCGCATAGGACTTACACAAACTACGTAAAATTCGACACTGTTCCGACGTCCATACGTTAACATGACTTACCCCTGCTTTATGAAGGATAAAGTTACGCCGGTCATACGCCTTACGTAAACTGCGTATACTGATACGCCGGGCGCAACTACGTTCGTGAATCAGCGTATCTAGGTCATTTGCATATTCGACGCGGAAAATCTACGGAAGCGCCCCTAGTGGCCAGCGTAAATATGCACCCTAGATACGACGGCGTACTAAGACTTACGTCGGTCGGATCTAGCCAACATTCAGGCGTATCTGGCTTTGAGAATACAGAAAATAGATACGCCGGCGTAAAGTGTTTGTGGATCTGGCCCCCTATGTGCACTTCACGTACGTTAAAGGCGTGTTTAAAGCGCACCCTAGATGTCTATTTTCTTTTAGTAGTGAACAAGGCCTAACGTGCCACAAAAGCTTGCCGGTGCATTTATGGCACAATACAGAAGACTTGCAGGGAAGTAGCTAAAAGAGAAATTAGGAGTTTAAAAAAATATATATATATATTCTCACCAAAGAAATGATCAGTCTATAATTGTAATGCTAGGTTTATTTTAACAGCGAGAGACAGAATAAAAAAAAAAAAAATCCAGAAAAACGCATTTAAAAAAAGTCATAAATTGATTTGCATTTTGAGTGAAATAAGTATTTGATCCCCTATCAATCAGCAAGAATTCTGGCTACCAGGTGTCTTCTATACAGGTAAAGAGTTGAGATTAGAAGGACTCCCTTTAAGGAAGTGCTACTAATCTCAGCTTGTTACGTGTATAAAAGACACCTGTCCACAGAAGCAATCAATCAAATTCCAATCTCTCCACCATGGGGCCAAGACCAGAGTTGTCCAAGGATGTCAGGGACAAGATTGTAGACCTACACAAGGCTGGAATGGGTGACAAGACAATCGCTAGGAATCTTGGTGAGAGGGTGACAACAGTTTGTGTGATTAATTGCAAATGGGAGAAACACAAAATAAATGTCAGGGGCATGGCCAGGAATGGCATGTGGACAGCGGCTTTTCAATGAGCTCCCATCTGTTACCCTGAACTGATCCTGTTTCCGGTGTCGTATGCTCGATTACTCGACACCCGTGAGTTCCAGACCCTCTTCTGACACTTCTGGTACCAGTGGCCCTCTTCGATTTGGCATTGTTACTCCCAAAAACAAATAAGACAGTCAACGAAGGGAGCACCAACATGGCGCCATGGCGTCCCTCCCGCAGCGAACTCCTCGTGGTGTGGAGAAGAATAAGGAGACCGTGAGTAAAACACCTAAAACTTCCAAGGCAAATGCTGCTGATCCTTTGCGAGATATAAGGTTTTATGCCCAAAAACTATCTGGGCTAGTTGAGCCTGCCGGATTGGCTGAGCTGGAGGATGTGCTAGAGGGGGACGCCACAGAGCAGGACGAGGCAGGGGAGATGCAGCCTTGTTGGCTTTACTAACGAGCTTGAACACCGTTAAACAGAGCCAGAGGAAGGGGAGGAAGAAGGGTATGAGGATAGTGAACAATGGACCTTGGCAGAGATTTTGTGGGTGGTTAACAAATGTACAGTCTCTGTCAACAAATTGCAAATCGCTTTGAAGGGTTGATAGAGGAGGTGGTTTTTGATAAGATAGGGAAAAGAAAACAGCTGCTGAGAGCAGGATCAGTAATATTGAACATAAGCTTCCTCCCTTACTCAGAGAAACCCAGTTAAATGCCCGGTTGGCCAAAGCTGCAGACATGAGGGCTGATGACATTGAAAACCGACTGAGGCGCAACAACGTGCACATAGTGGGTCTACCAGAGAAGGTGGAAGGCAGAGATCCCACTGAGTTTGCTAAAAGATGGTTACTGGACATTTTTGACAAAGAGGCATTTATACCGCTTCATACTGTTGAGCGAGCCCATTGAGTTCCTACTAGACCCCTGCCGCTAGGCCATTCCTCATGCCGAATCCTGGCTCACCTGCTGCATTACCGGGACCATGAGTTTATTCTTCAAATAGCCCATGAAAAAAGAAAATATCCAGTTTAACAGTGTAAGAATTTCATTTTACTCTGAACTTACTTCGGAGGTTCAGAAACGCGGGGGTCACTTCTCAGAGGTGAAACAGCATCTTCAAAAACTATAGGGGCCATACACAATGCTATATCCTGCAAGGTTGCGCATTACAGCATGTGGCCAGGTTCATTTCTTTGAGAATGCATCAGAGGCTTCTCGTGGTTTGATGCTAACGAAAATGCCTTCCCACAGGCCAAGAGGTCTGCTTAACTAGGCATTTGAGGAGTAATAAATATGTGCCCCAAATCCCTGCTTTTAATGTAAACAGGGCCTAACCTGACTGCATACAAATTGATTAGATAGGTTAGGTCCTTATATTACATGTTTTTGGTAAATTTTCAGTTGATTGTACAAAGTTTGTATGGTCAGGTTGTAACAAGTATGGCAAGCCTTTGAGCTTCAGGTGCTGAGCTACAGGCACCTGAGCTGTCATTGGTGAACAGACACAATTTAAAAGCATGAGATTTTGGTTTTTGAGTGTTTTGGCGCTTTAAGCTACAAAATGCTCAGATGTGAATCAGGGCTAACCTATATCAGAGAGATGGCCATACATCCATTGAGAACTGATATGCACACCCACTGTTCAATGCATTTCAGGCAATCTTTCTATTTTTGTTTCATAGGATTACCTCTCTGAAGCCTTGTACACACGATCGGTTTGTCCGATGAAAACAGACTGATGGACTGTGTGGGCCCTATGGGATTGTTTTCCATCGGTGAAAAAAAATAGAACATGTTTTAAATTTTTCCTATGGATAAAAAAACGATAGAAAAAAACGATCGTCTGTGTGGAAGTCCATCGGTCAAAAATCCATGCATGCTCAGAATCAAGTCGACGAATGCTCGGAAGCATTGAACTTAATTTTTCTCAGCACGTTGTAGTGTTTTACGTCACGGTCTGATTTTTGACTGATGGTGTGTAGGCAAGACTGATGAAAGTCGGCTTCATCAGATATCGGACGAAAAAATCCATCGGATTAGATTCCATCAGATATCCGATCGTGTGTACAGAAAGATTAACAAAGCGCTAGATGACTACATGTGAAGAGATTGTCACATGATTGCTCATACTATGCAGAGCCTGACAATCCCATCCGTATGGATTGTAATGGCAGGTTTTGAGCAGGATAAACCTATAAATTGGTTTTAAAATGATCCTATGCCATACCAAGGCACTTTAATGGCAACTCCACCATCTGTTTATGGTTTCCATTCCTTCTCTCCCCCCTGTAACCCTGTTAGCCAAATAGAAAAGAGTTGGCCCTATAAGAGTTATGCGTGTATGGGCTCCAAGTCATGACCTGGAAATTTAACATGGCTGACAACACTGAGTGCTAGAGCGACCAATTACAATGCACCAGCCCTATTATATGGGGGAAATGGAGTGAGTCACATGCATTCCATACCTGGAAACTTCCTGTTTTGCCTTTTTGGGGTGCATTGCGCATATATTTCAGTGGGGATGACCTTCGGGCAGCCTTTCTTAACCTTGTCACCCTAGGGGAACCCTTGAAACAATTACTCCTGATAAAAACAATTCACCAGGGGTCAATGAGAAGAATGCCCATTACATTGGTGGTCAGTGGGAAAAATTACCCCTTTCACACTGGAGCGGGAGGTGCGGTGGCTTTACCGTTGGAATTGTGGCGTTATTCGGCCGCTAGCTGTGCGGTTTTACCCCTCACTAGCGGGCGTAAAATGGTTAACACTGCCGACGATGCGCCTCTGCAGAGGCGCATTGCTGGCGGTATAGCCGCGGTTTTCCATTGCTTTCAATGGGAAGGAGTGGTGGAGGAGCGGTAAACACCCCGCTCCTTCACCGCTCCAAAGATACGGCTAGCAGGACCTTTGTAGCGGTTCTACTAGCGCACCGCTCCAATGTGAAAGCCCTCAGGCTTTCACACTGGAGAAACAGCAGCCACTGTTTCAGGTCAGTTTGCAGGCGCTATTTTTAGAGCCTGCAATCCACCTTAGTGCGAAAGGGGTCTTATGGTGGTAGTGGTGGTGGTAAGAAAAAATGCCCCTCTTACAGATTGGCAAAAAAATAATTGGTTTCATGCAGTTGTCTCTGCTAACTGGTGTTGGCCCCGGAACTATGCAGGAGCGATTAATCAAGAGGTCAATCAGCCACAGCTCAAGGAACCCTTAGCAACCTTTGGAGAAGCCCTTGGGCTCCATGGAACCCTAGATACAATGGCTGCTTTAGGGACTGATAACAATGACCATGAATAAGCACTAACCAAGTGTGAAATGCGTCAAATGTTAGTTTAAAAGCTAAATAAACTCAATCTCAATCAAGCATTGTGCCCATTTGCAGCAGCACTGCTCCTCTCTTCCTCCTCACAGGAAGCTCAACAGCAGCAGGAACCATTGACTCATGCTGCTGTCAATCAAATCCTGAGAGGAGGGAGTAGGGGCAGGGCTGAGTTGTGCTGTATGTGTCAATAGATGCACATAGCCCGGCCCATGATTGAGATGATCTTGCTATGAGAGCACACACTGAAGTGGAGGAGCCTGGTGCATTAGCAGGGGACCCCATAAGAGGAGAAATGGGGCCACACTGTGCAATGCCATTGCATAGAGCAGGCAAGTATAAACCTGTCTATCATTTTAATAAAAAAAAGTACCTTTGCAATTACTTTAAGGGTTCATTTATAAGAGGTTTGTTTTGGTGCGTAACCAAGCATTATGTTGCTCTTTAAGGAAACCCATGAATAAGTATGTGTACTGGTCCCAGGTCAGGTATTACAACAAAGCTAATGATGGTTGATAGCTCTGGAGCCCACATCATCAAAAACAAGTCTACAATCCTAGATGCCCCTTTACTATTCTGCCAGATGCCATTTAATGAGTCAATCCACCCTGTAACGGTCACCACCGTTTACGACCTTCCATCAACCCAAGACAGCTTATCCGACACACCGACAAACCAGCAGACACGATCCATATCAAAACCTCAGAAAATGAGACTCACAGCTCTATCCTCTGGTTTCAAAATGAATGAACAAACGCTTTAATGGTTAGCTCTCTTATATACAGTACAAAGCATGTTTCAGTAATTACAGGAACAATCAAACTCTCCACCCCCAACTTCACACCATGGGGGGCTTCAATCACATTCTTTTAGTTAATGACATCCAGTTGAGCTAATCATTAGTCCCCCCAGACGTCCCTGTCATCCGCTGACCACGGGCACTCTTGGGTTACATACCACCGGAGGTCTCTGTAGCTTTCGTCCAATCGCATCTCTGCCCGGATCAGCCTGCTTAACGCCGCTGTCCACTCCTGCTTCGGTTGTTCCCCCAACAACGGCATTTGTACATCATACTGCGGCCAGTACCTTACATGGATGGAGGGCAGGACCTCCCCCTTGGTGTTGCTGCTCCAGAGCTAGCGCTTCCTTCCAGAGTTCGCAACGAATCACATCCGACCATCCCAGCAGGACCTCCTCTGATACTGGTCCTCTGTGCTGTATCCACATCTCTTTTAACCTCCTCCTGAATTCATCTTCCATGGACGGGTATCTGTACCTCTCCTCTCTCTTCAGTTGGTGCTGCTGTGACTTCAGCTGCTGCAGCACCTCTTTGATGTAGCCAAGTGTCATCCACAGCCGCTATAACCAGGTCTACGATCTCCGGTGGAGGATTAGGACCATATTGTGCCAGTCCACGTTTAACAGCCCGATCAAAACTTTCTTACTCGGGTGTCCTGTCTGTTACGCTGGGCCTTTCAGCTCTATGCATTTTGACAAGTTCTGCAAAAATGTCCCTTTTCTTACGGTTGCTGGCTAGTCTGCCCCGACTCTCCATTCTGTTACACACCCAAAATGAATATTTTAACCTCTGGTGTAAGCCAGCTGGTTAAGTTACCCATTGCTTTTTTATATTCCCCAGGTACTTTAGCACTAATATTATGCAACATAATTTCCTAGCTCTGGTCCCTTGTCATTGCCATGATGAGATGGTGTTATGCCTTCGTACACACGACCGGTTTTCCTGCCAGGAAAACTGCCAAGAGAGCTTTTGGCCAGGAAAACCAACCGTGTGTATGCTTCCTCACAGTTTTCCTAAAAAGAAAACTGCCTGGAATCCCGGCGGAAAAAAAAGAACATGCTCTTTATTTTCCTCCCGGGATTCCCGGCGGTTTTAAACCCGGGATTCCCGGCCAAAGCTCTCCCCGCAGTTTTCCCAACAGGAAAACCTCTCGTGTGTACACGGGGAAAGTTACTGAGCAGGTTCTCGGTTTTCCCGTCGGGATTCCCAGTGGACTTTGTACCACCGGGAATCCCGATCGTGTGTACAGGGCTTTCCTTTTGCTGGTGGAGCCTCTGTTTTATACACTCTGCAGAATGCATCAGGAGGCGTATGACTCCCTTACTTAGTTTATAATATTGCAGTGAGGGATGGAGCCATAAAATATCAGCAAGAATTTACTGCTGCTAAATTACTCAAGTAATTAATATATCGAAAAACATCTTAGTGTCACTACAACTGGTGGGCTTACCATTAGGACAGATTGTTTATAATTCTCTTTCTTATACTGTAAGTCAAATAAATTTGTCTTATTGTTTGTTGTAACGTGTTTTTACTAAATTGCAAGGCTCGTGCTCTAAAATAGTCTAGGCCTCACTGAGTAGGATATTTTGAAATCCAGTTTCTTAATCCCAAATCCCTGAATTCCTTTATAGTAACAGAGGGCAGAGCAGATTAATACTTCCTTCCCCCACACCTGAGTTGTACTATCGGCTTTAAGAGGAGGTTTTCTCTGCGATTTAAACATTTTGTGTATGGTACTGTACTGTTTTCCACCTAAGGAACTGTGTAATTTACACCTTGCAATTTTAGTATTATATGTTGAAAGGAGTAATGTGCCGAATTTATAAAAATAACTTATAGCACATAGCCAGCTGTGTGCAGTAAAATGTTTCTTCCCACAATAATTTAAAAAGAAATACCTTGTTGTTTTGAGTCCATTTTATTTAACTTTTTTACATAGATTTTTTTTAAATTGTTATTTTTTTATGCTGGGTGCCTCTATGAAAATGGTGTCAAAAAGAACTAAGTTTTCTAAAGAGAGGGCACAGCAGGAGCTGTTTGCTTCAGACTGTCTCTCTCTAACTGCAAGTCTGTATGGAGGCATACAGAGCAGGAGAAGAAGGAATAGGTGGAGGGATGAGTGATTCCTCATCAAGTTGTGTGTGTATTCTGAGCCTGAGCAGTAGAGCTCTGTAAATAACAGCGCTTTTCAGCAGTAAACATAGAAAAACAAGCCTTAAAGGGTCAGCGTACGGGGGGGGGGGGCAATGGGGTAATTCCCCCAGAGAAAATATTACTGACACTGCCATCCTTCTAAACTAGTTTGCCAGAACTGGTTGCTAGGACTGCCCTACCTGGTGTCTAGCAACCAGTGACATCACAGTGTCAGAGTGAGGCAGAGCGGAGGGAGGCATGCACCTTGTGCTGCAATTTACAGCTGTCTCCACCCACCTCCTCCTTCTTCAGCCTGCAGCGGCAGGAGAGGGAGTGACTTGGCAGTAGGGAGGGATTGGTTGGTGTGTGTAATCTTCATGCCAGTGTCTCCACCACCCCACGGCCCACCCCCGCCCACCGCTCAGTGGCATTGCATGCAGAAGGTGAATGAATTGCACATGTGTGGGTACACATGTGTTGGCAGGGAACAAAGCCAAGTTCTCATTTGTGAGTTTCTGGTCCGGGTGTCCGATGATTAGTACATCCTGCCATCTGCGGAAAGGAGAGGGGAGGGCATGGTAATGAACATCTGAAAAAGTAAGCATTATTTTACAAAACAAAGCACAGCATGTTAATGTATTGAAGAAACAATAAATCATAGTGAGGTTTTTGTCAAAAATCAGTAAATGTGAAGTAAACTGCTGGATGAAAATAAGTATAGGTTACTTATCTCTAAATTCATGCTTCTCGCTAGACTAAAGAAGTAGCATAGGGTTTAAGGTGTTGCAAGGTGGCCACTGGAATTAGTTTGAATTGTATTGTATTGTATAGTGAGTTGTAGTGAAACATTCATTCATCATCAAATGATTGGTATGCTACCACAATCTGCTTACCACCTCAAATTATGCACTGATGTGGTGTATGTAAGGGAAATGTTGCGGTCTCGTAAACAGGATAATAGTCATCTACCAGTCCCAAATATATTTTTTGGCTTAGTAATAACATAGCAACAAAGTTTGTCAGGTTAAAAAAGACACAAGTCCATTGAATTCATCCAATAGAAAAATAATGAATAAAAAGAAAACCTTCATAAAGAAAACCCTATATCAACAATTGATTCGGGGGAAAGCAAAGAAAACCTTTATAAATTGTGTGTTTATTCACCAATTTGCTCCACCAAAGGAAATAAAAATTCCTTCCTGATCTCTCAGGGCAATTGGTCATTCTCACAATCAGAATTGTTTTTTTTAGTGCATAGAGAACTCTATTGATTACCACCAGGAACCGAAGAATACAGCCAACTGAACAATGTATATAACAACGATGTTTATATTATAAGCTATAAAAGATTGTGATTTTTTTAATGACTGCAATATACTGTATATCATGTAAAAAAAAATAACACAGCAGACTTAAAGAGTTTTTAAAGGGCATCCAACAATGTATAATAGTTGTGTCTACACGTTTTGTCGATAACACTGACTCTTCAGGACCATAGACACTAGAGTATCAAACACAATGGTCGTAAATATTCCATAATGGTAATACTGTACACCTAACCCTTTGGCGCTGGGCGCACGCAAATATGCAGCCTCTTGGTGTCTGGTCCTTGGTGCAGAGGGGCTGCATTATTGCATGAATTGTTGTCCATATAGCTGTGCCAAGAGCGTGCATGCTATGTGCTCCCGACACAGTTACCAGTGCCTAACAGAGCTCCTGACAGCCAATCACAGTGGGCATGTGCTCTTAAGCCTTGCCCCGCCTCCTGGCATCATAAACCTCTTAAAGGGCCCAGAGGTGCCGGCGTGAAGAGGTTAAGCCTTTGAGGTAGAGTGGTACTAAAATCCTCTATATGACTAGAATCATCACTGGCCCATAAAAATAAAAATTGAACCGTGTCTACAAATAGCAGCCAGAGCAGTTTTTCTCTGCACTCTGCACTTTCTCCAGTTCTCTCATATACTTTGGGTGAAAGGAGAATTCTCATATATAAGATTTCAAAGGTATGCCACATCCCGTAAAGAATGAAGAAAAAAGAGGCCCCTAGGGGTAGGACTTTATAGTCACTACCAAAAGACAATAAAGGTAAAAATAATCATTTTAATTTATTAGTAAAAAAATACATGAAATATTGAGCATGAACCTGAATATCGAGGAGTCAAATTATGCAAAATGAAGATACGTGTTTCGTGTTTCGGAGATGGGTATTGTCTACTTCATCAGGGGTTAACAGGAAATATATAATCTATAAAATTCAAATAAAGATAATCAACAGTAAGTTAGTATATCCATCCGTAATGAATAGTCAAAACAGGTCAAAAGTGCGGGTAACTTACATCTTATTCAGTTGCACATACATGAAATCATCCACATTTATTTAAGATATGAACACTGCCTCATGGAGTCTTCTGACCGTCCTGCCCACCCTATAGCTGGCTGCTTGCAGTCAACTTCTGGAATAGAGGTCTCCAGCCCAATCCTGGGATTCCCGTTTTGTCGGCCCCAGCATGAGTGCTTTTGCTACAATTAAGGACTAGGCCCCTTCCTACTGATTTGGGGCATGGTCCCTATAACTTTTTCACCGTATACCTTGGACTGGAGACACCTCTATTCCAGAGGTTGACTGCAAGCAGCTATTGGGTGGACAGGACAGTCAGAAGACTCCATGAAGCAGTGTTCATCTTTTAAATGAATGTGGATGATTTCATGTATGTGCAACTGAATAAGACGGGATGGATATACTAACTTACTGTTGATTATCTGTATTTGAATTTTATAGATTATATATTTCCTGTTACACCCTGATGAAGGAGACAACACTCATCTCTGAAACGCGTTGGCTTTAGGACTCTATGGGCCAGATTCACAGAGCCCTTACTCCTGTCTAACTCGCGTTAGACTGGAGTACTTTCAAATTACGCGCGTTTTTTCACTACTCTGAAACCTCAAACCATGAAAATACGGCTGCGGGCTTCAATCCGACTGGCTTACGTTGCGTACGCCTTCGGATCTACGCTGCAATAAATTTGCAGCCGCTGGGTGGAGTTCCCGTCGTTTTCCGTGTCGGGGTATGCAAATGAGCTTTTGCCAACGATCCACGAAATTACGAACGTCAATCGCAATCTCTTAAGGCATCTTTAGTCATCTTTTTGCTGCGTAAAACTATACCAGCTTTTTGCTGGTCTAATATTAGACAGCCCATGTTAAGTATGGCCGTCGTTCCCGCGTTGAATGTCAACGTCTTTTTTTATTTTTTACGTAACTCGTCCAGGAATAGGAATGTCCGTAAACGACGCTACTCAAACAACGAATGACGTAACAACGTTATTTCGCGCAATGCACGGCGGAAAATTTCTGAACGGAGCATGCGCATTTCGATCGCCGCGGGGACGCGCCCAATTTAAATTCACGCCCCCTAGTCGCGTATTTCGATTACGCGGCGAGAAATACACTACGCCGCCGTACCGTAAGGCATATAGCCTGGTAAAATACGGCGGCGTAGTGTATCTCTGATACTCTGCGCCAATGTAATTGTATCTGAATCTGGCCCTAATCTTAATTTTGCATATTTTGACTCCTCAATATTCATGACAATGTTCAATATGTCATGTATTTTTCTACTAATAAATTAAAATTATTTTTTATACCTTTATTGTCTTTTGGTAGTGCCTATAAAGTCCCACCCCTAGTGGCCTCATTTTTCTATTTACTTTGGGTGAACTGGTTCCCAAAAACTGAATGGCATATTCCAGGTGAGGTCTTAAAGTGTTTGTTAACCCAAAGAAAATAGAGATTCTGGTCCATTACAGCAGATTAACAGCACAGTGCTTGTGATGTGTAATCTGTCCCCCTCTAAACTGTAAAATAAAATGGCTGATTCTGCCACTTCCTGTATTCCCCTCTCTGTGCTGACCATGAAAATCAGGGCTGCTGAGCCCTGACCACTGTGGTCAGTGTAGGTCCCTTAGCCATCCACACCTGTCCTCTCTGCTTTGCTCTTCACCCCCTACTCCCTGCCTGTCTGCTCCGTATCTGTGTCTCTTTCTACGCCCCCACTCACCCCCGCAGCAATTAGTAAGAATAAAAAATTCTGGATGGTCCCTGCCAGCCTCTCTATTATAGATTGATATAGCACACTGTATTAGTCTTTTATAAAAATGGGTAATTACCGATTTAGCGTGATTGTCAGGCTGGTCACATAACTCGTGGCCCGGTTACTGCAGGAAAGGCTGAGCGGCCATGTGAACTCCCCGACTGACATTAGAGGGAGATCTCGGCCCCTCCTGCAGAAGCCATGTATCGGAGGTAAACAGCGGCCGTGAGTTACGTGACCGGCCTGAAGATCGCTCTAAATCAGTATTTACAAGCCTCGTTTTTATAAAAGACTAATGCAGTGTGCTATGCCTTGCTCTAATAGAGGGGCTGGCAGTGTTTGTTATGTATGGCTTAATAATGTTTTGTACAGGGGAAAAATTGTGTCTCTGGCAAACCTCTTTGTAGTAATGATCACTTTAAGCTAACAAAGAGCTTGTTAGTACACCTCTTAATGGCCCAGTTGTCATTAGTGATCCTCAGACTGGTCATATTGCTTGCTTTCCTCAAGCGTTGTATAACTAACCTCATAATAGGCTGGAAACTAATGTGGATCAATAGCTTTTCTGCCAAGCCAATGCTTTTACAAACAGGAGGCAGACAAAAGTGTCATTTTTTTTCCTATTGAACATTTTATTGGCATCTGAATGCTTTGCACAAACATTTTAAAATATCTAGCAAAAATGTCAGGACAAAACTCCATAAGCAGGTAGAAGAAGTTACATTTACTGTAGGTGTGAGTATCCCCTTATACCATTTTCAAAACCTTTTTTTTGCCTCATTTTTTAGCAAGATGAACGCAATCAACAGAGAGAAACTATTAAGAAACCGTCAGAGGACAAGAAGGAGGGAAAGAAAGAGGGGATTGAAACAAAGGGCAAAGGATCATGTAGGGAAGGAGAGAAAGAGGTAAGTGCCTATTCATATATAATATTTTAAGATTACTTTTGTGTTTGTCTGGAGTTCTCTCTGTACATATTGCACTCCTGGTATTTAATGACACTTTCAAGACCCTCTCACTGTTAGAGAAATTTGACCACACCCACTAATTGATTCGGTTTGGAGGGTGTGTGTAAGCGACAGGGGGTTCGTGATTGAGTTCCTGTACCTACTTTACGAGAAAAAAAGCCCTGGTAGTGACACCCCGGGATTCGCTCACTTTGTAGGCATTTCCTCCCAATTTCTGCTGTGGCTATCGGGCACAAAGTAAAGGGAAATGTCCGCTATGGTACACAGATGGAAAAAAAAAAAAACTGACAGGTTATCCCTCCCCTGCTCTATCCAAAATGTAAAAAATAATTCAATTATGCATGCTATAATTCCTTAACTGCAAAAGCAAAGAAGAATTGTGGCTGAAGACCAATCCATTCAATGTATAGGCATGGTTGTTTTTAACCACTTAAGCGCCGGACCAATATGCTGCTAAATGCCCAGAGGCGTTTTTACAATTCGGCACTATGTCGCTTTAACAGACAATTGTGCGGTCGTGCAACGTGGCTCCCAAACAAAATTTGCGTCCTTTTCTTCCCAGAAATAGAGCTTTCTTTTGATGGTATTTGATTGCCTCTGCGATTTTTATTTTTTGCGCTATAAACAAAAATAGAGCGACATTTTTGAAAAAAAATCAATATTTTTTACTATTTGTTATAAGAGAAATCGAATAAACTAAATTTTAGTCGAACATTTAGGCCAAAATGTATTCAGCCACATGTCTTTAGTATAAAAAAAAATCGCAATAAAAAAAAAAAATAGCTACCTAGCGGCAACAGCGACACTAATACAGCAAACAGAAAAATGATCGCTTAGTGACACTGGCAATAGGGGGTGAAAGGGTTAACTAGGGCGGTGATCAGGGGGTTAAAACTTTATTAGGGGGGGTACGGGGCTACCCTGGACCTAACACTAACTGCCTGTCACACTGACACTAAATGCAGTGATCATCAAATATATGATCACTGCTATTAGTGACAGTGTGACAGGGGGTAGGGGGGGTAGCAAGGGGTTAAATGTGCCTCTGTGTACTGGTGTCAGTGTAGTGTTGGTGCAACTTACTGTGAGTGTTCTTTCCTCTCGGCGGATTGAAAATATTGCCGAGAGGAGAGCTGCATCACTTCCTCTGCCAGTGTTTACATTACACAGGCAGAGGAAGTGACACGGCGGAGACTCGCGGGATGGGCTGGGAGCGATCACGAGGGGGCAGACAGAAACGAACAGCCGCCCCCTCAACACGGATCGCTCCCGCAGGTAAGCCGCCCGCCGCACGCAGTGGAGGGGGTCCCGATCGGACCCCCGACCTGCAAGAAGGCAGGGACGTACATGTACGCCCATCTGCCTGTACGTGCCATTCTGTGGACGTACATAGGCGTGCGGCGGGCGTTAAGCGATTAAAGGGGTTGTAAAAGAAACATTTTTTTTCATAATAAGCATCCTTTACTTGCAGACATTCCTCTTTTCACTTCCTCATTGTTCGTTTTTGCTCAGAAGTTCCTCTATTTCTTCTCTGTTCTGTTCACTTCCTGCTTGTCTGATTGTTACTCACCACCATGAAGGGAGGCTTTACTGCGGTGGTCAGTGACGTGCTCGCCCCCTCCTGGAAACTACATCTGTGCAGCAGGACGCTCTCTACGTGATAGAGACTTCAAGGAGGTGTGAATTACTGGGCGTGCCGCAATGCATACTGGGAAATGTAGTTCTTACATGAACGAGCGCCGGAAACTAGGAAGTGAATGAGAGAACAGAAACTAGAACGCCGGAGGTGATATAGATCAGTGGTCATCAACCCTGTCCTGCAGGGCCCACTAACAGGCCAGGTTTTATGTATTACCTTGGGGAGATGCAGGCTGGAAAACTGCAATCACTGAGCAGCAAATGACAACTCCTTTAAATTAGAAAGAAATGTCCTAGCAAGGCAGTCAGATTTGAGCATCCTTTCTCAACCATGGTTCCATGAAACCCTAGTGCTCCTCCACAGGTTGCTAGAAGCTCCTTGAGCAAAGAGCAATTTCTGCCACTCAAATAAGTTGCCACTGAACCAATTACTTTTTTTTATCATTTTCCACAAATGTAAGGAGCATTCTTCTCCTTGACCATCACACTAATGTACATTGAGCTGTAAATGAAATCATTATTAGAAGGGGTTCTTCCATGTTATATAGGTTGCAAACGGTTGGATTAGGCATAAGAGTACCAGATAATCAGAAATATGGAAAGAAATATATAAATAAAATGTCCATCTAGTCCAGGCATGTGCTTCAGTTTAAATAGAATTACTCAGAATAGGACTAAATTAGATCTGGTGAGTAAGCACTTATATAAGAAACTGACAAAGCGCTACAAATAGTGTAAAATGTTTAAAAGCATGTATTTCTGTTGTCATGGTCAGTAAAAATGTTTACTGCATTATAACCGATAACCAAGCCATTCTCATCCTCTCTCACCCAGGCTCATACTAGTTTGCCTTCCAATGCGCAGCTGCCAAAGCGGCCTATTCCACCGGCTCCTTGACCATAGTTACTCCTTCTGTAGCCCCACCATCATGCAAGGAGAAGTCACCAGAATTATTTGACCATAGTGTTTGTTACATGCTGAAGGAGGATGCGCAGCAATTTCAAGACTCCCATGTTGGCTCCCAGGTTGAGGAAGGGAGGAACGTGAGCCTTGAGAGAGGGGGTGCCATAGAAGGACAAGAAACTAGCAGTCATGTTTCCCAGCTGCTGCATACTGCCATGTTTGCTTCAGTCATGAGGAGAGAGGGGATGATGAGGTCGCTGACTGTACTTGGGTGCCTGAGAGAAGAGAGGAGGATAGTGAGGAGAAGGCGCAACTCCAACGAGGCAGGATATCCTCCAGGGGCCAGCTTAAGGGCATCCACCCTATTGCATCATACCACAGAGCTCCACAGATGCAGGGTGCTGCTGACTCCCCGCCGACTTCCAAAATTTCATAGGGGTGGGCTTCGACAAGCGTGGCCAGAACAGCACCCGCTTGGGCACCACGTGCTTGACAAGACATATGATGACCTGCCATACAGTCTATTGGCAACAGCACCTGAAAGGCCCACATAATAAAAAGAAGGCGGACTTCTTGCTCCTCATCTGTGATCTCAACCCCTACTATACCTCCAGTCCTCTCAAAATCCTGCACTGAGATGAATGTAGGTATAGCAATAGGTGCCACAAGTACTTGCAGGCAATCTGCTAGAAGTGCACTACCAGTTGATATCAGCAGGCAAATTTCACTACCCCAGTTGTTGAACCATAACAAAAAAGTCTGTCCTAGCCATCCACATGTTTAGCGTCTAAATGCTAGCTTGGCAAAATTGCTAGCACTGCAACTGCTGCCTTTTCAGCTGGTAGACTCTTCTCCCTTTTGTGAATTTGTGGAATGTGCTGTACCACAATGGCAGGTTCCCAAACTATTTTTTTTTCACATAAGCCTATTCCAGCTCTCTGCTGTCATGTGGAAGGCAATGTTTTGGCCTTGTTTGACAGGGCGGTCAGCAGTAAGGTTCATATTACCGCTGACTCATGGTCCAGCACGCATGGTCACGGACGTTACCTTTTCTTCACGGCACACTGGGTTACTCTGTTGGCAGCTGGGAAGGATGCAAGACAGGGTTCAGTGTTAGAGCTTGTTTCGCCACCACGCCTCCAAAAAGCTTGTGGTGATTCTGGCACATCTCTCTGCTCAACCCCCTCCTCTTCTTCTTCCTCTATGCCGGAGACCGGGAGCATTTCCTTTCCTCTCAAGGCCTCCTTTATCCAGATAGCATTCCTTTGGGGGCTGCTAAACACACAGGTAGAAGAGGAGGAGGATTGTGTCAGCATGGATGTAGAGGATAACACACAGCAGTCTTCAAGGGATGGTTTTCAGTCCCCAGAAGCCGAAGGATTTGTATGTGGCTGGGAGGAGGTAGTTCCTGACAATGTCATCCTTAGTGACCCAGAGGACTCAGAATCTCATGCCTCTTCAAACCTAAACTGCATCGGCACCCTGATTCTGCAAAGCCTGCGAAAGAACCCTAGGATTCGTTACAAGGGTAAAGATGCAGAGGTCATCCTGCCTTTGCAGAGGGAGCAGAGGATGAATCATTTGCAGGACGCCTTGAAAAAAAGTTTGTGTAACGCCTTTCCAGACCCTGGGAGGTTACCATTTCCTGGTGCTGGACAACGTGTTTCTGAGACTTTGTTTGATTAGAGGAAGAGCAGTGGAGAAGGTGTCCTGCTGACCGATGCCTTTAAACAATTTTTTAGTCCTCAGCAACCAATGGCAGCATTCTTGTTGAACGCACATTTAGTGCTGCTGGAGGGTTTGTACCAGATCAAAGAGTATGCCTGCCCTGTCTATTTTTCGGGGTCCCTCTGAAGTTGTGAATAAAGGAACAGTAAAGGTTCGTTTTTTATTAGATCAATTGATTGCTGTAAGCTAGAGCATTTAAATATCACTTACCTCGTTTTTCTTTTTGACCTCCAAACTACAGTAATCCAGGTTTGAAAATGCCATTTCCTGTCTCTCCTCTTCTTGCTTTCCACCAGCACCTGAGCTTTTTGGCATGGTGGAAAGCAGAATGTGCTCACCCCCCTCCCTATGACTACAGCCCTGTATGAAGATGCTCTCTTATCCCTCACAGGCATGAAGGCTAAGCCTAATGGGAACTATAGTTCCTATTAGGCCGTGATGTAGCAAGAATGAACATGCATCGCAAACCAGGAAGTCAGTGAGAAAAACGATTCAGGAGTGACGGAGGTGAATAAAACAGCTTGATTTCAACAGGTATCAAACTAGTTATAATGCAAAACATTACTTTTTACTTTATCAGCTACTGTCAGACTTTAATTTAAGAGGAAAATATTTTTGTCTTTACAAACACTTTAAAGATGGATGGACATTGGGGGACACCTTTAAATTTTTTTTAATAAAGAAGTTGCCCGCAATGTCCATCCATCTTCAATCACGCCGCCCGACAGACCCGAAAAATTGAAAAAAAAAGCTCTGCTTCGGTGGGAAGAGTCCCACCGACTTGTGTCTCTTAACTGTGACAGCTGTTATATAGGCAAGGGCGGGGCCACCCAGGGACGTAACCAAGTCATGTGCCGTCAGAGGGGGGCAGGGTCATCTGGTTACGTCAGCTGGTGGCCCCACCCTTGCCTATATGACAACTGTCACAGCGAAAAGACAGCAGTCGCTGGGAGGCATAGTATTTTTTTTTCCAGGACTGCCGGGGTGGTGCGATTGACAATGGATGTACATCGCAAGACACTTTTTTAATAAAGAAATTGTCAAAAAACGTGGAGCCAGATTCACAAAGCACTTACTCCGGAGTATCACGAGTTAGGCACGCGTAAGTCTAAAAATGCACACGCTTATCTATGCACCGTATCCCCAAAACGATATACGCCTGAAATCCACATTTTTTAGACCGACGTAATTTGGATAGAGCGGCGCAGCATGCGTGCAAAACTGCACTAGACACACCATTGATTTGCTATGCAAATATGCAAATGAGGGAGATATGCCGATCCACAAAAGTACGTTTGTGCGGTGCAGTCTACACGATGTGCTTATCAGCTGCATGGCCAGTCTAAAATTAGTCCATATAAAAGCAGGCTTAAAATTAGACAATCCGTCTACATGTCAGCAAAAGCAACACCATTAGGGCCAAGCTGAGCAGCCACACTTGCAGGACATTAATCTGTATGGCAACATGCCAGGGGCATCCTTGCTCATAGCTATACTACTGACTTTAGATGAGCGCAGAAGGAGGAGGGCACGGAGGAGGGCACGGGAGAGGATCTTTGTCAGGTATATCCGTGGGGTGAGCCCAATGGTAATAGGCCCCCCTTTTGGCTGGAATTAGGGTGCAATTGGAGAGATACCTTGTGTTAATAGGGGGGTAGATGTTGGTTCCTCAGCTTCCACTAATTTCAGTGAAATTGAGTAAAGGTGGATTAATTAGGTCAGGAGCCTGTGCGGGCCAGCAGGCCCAAAGATTGCTAAAGTAAAATGATCCTATGCTGCTATAAGGATGCCAGGTGTGACCAATGATCCCTAAACCATATAAAACAAAGAAAAAAATGTGTCTCTAGAGTCTAATAGGTAGGAATCCCTACTAGTGTGGTTGATTACACTAGTAACCACACTAGTAGGGATTCCTACCTATTAGACTCTAGAGACACATTTTTTCTTTGTTAATCCACCTTTACTCAATTTCACTGAAATTAGTGGAAGCTGAGGAACCAACATCTACCCTCCTATTAACACAGGGTATCTCTCCAATTGCACCCTAATTCCAGCCAAAAGGGGGGCCTATTACCATTGGGCTCACCCCACGGATATACCCGACAAAGGTATTAATTTAGCAGTGCCATTTCCCTTTCTACTATTCATATTTATATTAGCTCCCCACATAGGGATCCTACTGGGAGGCAACAGCTACTTTATTCACCATAGCGCGGACTCCCCTGTTCTTACACGGGAGAGGATCTGCCGACCGCCACTGGGCAAGGTACTGGCAACACTCCATTTCCTTGCCAGTGGCTCTTTTTACCCTAATGGGTAAATATATATTTTTTTTTAGTATATATTTTATAATAATTAATATAATAAATATATATTTTTATTTTTTTAACTAATATAAATTTACTAATTTTAATATTATTATAATTATCTTATTTAATATTATATATATATATATATATATATATATATATATATATATATATATATATATATATATACACACCGACACGACACAAACCTCCAAACAGCAACAGACAACGGAATAAAAGCACCTTGCTTCAGGAAGGCAAAAAAATTGGATGTACTTTTGCAATGGAAGGGCATTTCTCTCGGTCTATTTAAGCACTGTGCATAGCTCACTAAGTCTGACGGGCCTAGTTCCCATCTAACTGATTGCGCCGTGCCGAGTTCTGAGTATGCTCAGAGAGGTGCTGACCATAGTCTGCTTCATGTGCACATGTCCAGTCTGGCCGGCCCTTCATTTGCATGGGGTCACGGCTCATTTCAATGGAACACACCCATGTCCTTCCCACTTTGATTTACACCGCCTTACACCTCGGAATTTACATTGCACCGGTGCAAATTTGGCCGAAAATACTACGAGGATACGGTACTTGCGCCTCGAAATTAAGCCGGTCTAACTTAAAGGAGTTCGGTCCAAAAATGCGCCGATGTACGTGAATCTGGCCCGTGGTTTTTACTTTTTGACACTTTTTGTGTGTGAGGACGATGCCCTTGTCCCCATCAACATGGGGACAAGGTGCTGTGAGGGGACCCCAAAGCACCCTCCCCATGTTGAGGACATGTGGCCTGGTATGGTTCGCTCACTCACCCCCCCCCCATCCAGTCCTCCAGGCTGCATGCTCAGATAAGGGTCTGGTATGGATCTTGGGTGGGGACCCCACGCTGTTTTTTATTTAAATGTTGCCATGGATTGTTTCCTTGATTTTTATCTATAAGCCGGCAATACATTACAGCCGTGAGCTAGTTTGAATAACATTTTTCCTTTAGAAATTAAATTTTGCTGCAGCCCTGTAAAACACATCACACAGATGCGCCAATTTACAGACACACTAAGGCAAGACCCCCAGGCACGATATTTAAAATAATATTTCATTTTTACTGTTTCACTTTAAGCATTATTGAAATCACTTCTCCTGAAAAAACTGTAGTTTAAAAAAAAAATTGCATTGATACATGTTCCCTGGGGCAGTACCCAGGTCCCCATGCACTTTTTATGGAAATAACTTATTAGCAAATAAGCCTTTAAAATTAGCACTTTTGATTTTTCATGTTCGTGTCCCATAGACTTTATTAGGGTTCACATGTTCGCACAATGTTTTTGTCTGTCCGCATGTTCTGGTGGTGCAAACCAGACTGGGGGGTGTTCGGCCCATCCCTATTGGCTACATAGGTTCATGGATTGCATTTTTTAACCAATGTGGTGATAGAACTGTAAAAATAAAAATCTAGATGATACATCTTTTTTTAAGGTCTTTTACTGTCTTCCTTAAAGCGGAGGTTCTGCGGTTTCTGGAATTTTTGTTACTATGTGCAATGCTTAGTAATATAAATAGCAATGTACCACTCACTTGCTAGCCGCTTGTACGTCTATCGGTTCGGTTTCCGTCATAAATATGAACTTTTAAAAAATAATCCTGGGCTTTTCCATCTTGCTTGTGGGCATTGTGAAGCCCACAAGCAAAGACTTCCTGGATTCCGTGATGCGATGCGAGTCACGTGACCCTCGAGATAGCACAAGAATACACGCATTACTATTTCAGATGGTCTCCTGTGAGTCTTGTAACGTCACTCCCAGGAGACATTGCTCCCATAATGCACTGAGGCGTTGGGGAAAGGGAGCGACGCGCCCACTTCCGCGGGGAACAAGACCCAGAAGTGAGGCTAAATCCATCTGATTCAAGGTAATCGTAGACACCTTGAAAAAAAAGCAGCGGCTTATACATTTATTAAGGCTGCAGGTCTGATTAAGACAATGTTCAGTTTGAGGGTGAACCTCCGCTTTAATAATAGCTGTGTGCCCTTGATTCAATTTTAATCATACGGTCTGTGCATCTAAAATATTAACAGCAGACACAGACACAACAACTCAAAAAAAAAAAAAAATCACTTTTATTTTAGGGCAAGTAGCTGACATTAGTCTGCATACTTTTTGACAATGGACCATGCATTCTGCAGCAAAGCACCCATGTTAATAAACTCTACATATGTTAGCTGCACCCATTGAGCAAATGTTTGCACACACTGCAAACAAATGTTAAGCTCTATGAGCCTAGATTTTGCTTCTATGCACCAACCCTGGTATATCTTGTAAAATTCTATAAGGATATATTGCCTGGTGTTGACTGCATGTCTGCCCTCGGTAAAGAGACTTAAGATCCTTACACGAATGGAAATAGACAGCATAAGGGGAGGGAGAGAGAGAGAGAGAAGCTTATGTTAATCATTCAGTTAATAGCAGTAATTGAATTACAGACATTTAGAAGACTCGAGGTTCAAATCTAAGACAGCAACCTATTCTCAGCTTGTGTTTCCTTCTCTTTTAACTTTATTTTGTGAACTCAGTACTCATTAGCCATTAAACAAGCCTCGGGCTGAAGAAATGATGTGACAGGTGAGGAAGACAGACTAGCTTATAGTGTTTCATAACCTTAATTAATTTGATATAAATGTCATTAAAAGTGGAATTAGTGAAGGAAGTGATGACAGGTCTACCGCAAGATGTTTCAGAGTCTGGAAGAATTCTGCATCCTATAGAGCCTGGGACATTGTGGAATACCCCACCAGAACTGGAGAATAATGGAAACCTTGGTAAGATACCCACTGTATATGTACAGGAAACAGAGCCTCAGCCGGATGTATGCAAAGACAGTGAGAGGGTATTGCAAAGGACACCCAGTTTTGTAAAAACAGTCAAGTTTCTCTTGCCACCCATCACTATCGATGATAATGTGCCCCAAGAAGACGAGATGCAATTCTATAAAGCCATCGAAGATGTTCTGAAATTTAGAGGTTACAATTTTGATGAACTTTTCTCCTCTGACCAATGGATAGACATCACAGGTATGATAAAAATGTAGTATATCAATATATGTTTTTCTGTAATTTTGTTAAGAATTGTCATCGCAAAATAATGTAGTTGTTGGTTATGGTTTAACAGCAAGTAGGCTTTGTGTTGTGTTTTGGTTGATGTGCCACGTCCTAGTCTGTCATTGTTTGAACTGCATTTTGGCCCACACAAGTCAATGTGAAGGCAAACAAAAGCAAGTCAATAGTAACCCCAAAACATCTCAAAGGCTACTCAAATATAAGCCATATTTCCTTGAAAGCACATAAAAACATAATGCATTTAGTTCTGAATTTAGTGCCCAACTGAACTGCATGCTGGTTATACAGATAACAATAAATGAAAATTGTCATTGTATGTTCTGTGCAGCTGGTGTATGGATGTTCTTTTACACCCAATTACCAAAACAATTTTGGAAAGCATTCCTTGTGTTCACCCCATAATGGGTCATGAAGGTTATCTATAAGGTCGATTAATTGTTCAGTGTTTTAAGAACCGAATGAACTGCTAGCTTAGAAAAAGTAAACTCATGTAAGGTGGCATGTACTTGGCATCATCCTTATTAATGAAAATTGTAAAACCTCAAAAGGGGCGGGATTTTTAAGGCAACAAATATTATTCTCAAAAATTCATAAAAAGTATACAAACTGCTAGCTTTGCCCCAAACATTGTGCCATTTTGGATCCACGTTGACAAAATAAATGGGAACATTTCAGAATGGCTGTAATGTACTCCCTGGATTAATAATATGAGGCTGGAACCTCTGAGGACCTGAAACGCTGCCACTGATACCTAGTAATAACACGTTACATAACCACATTGGTTTTATTTGCTTTTCTTGTATCCAAGTCCAATTCCATATGAATGTAAACATAAACAAGTCAAGAGTAATTTGAATCACTCAAAACATTTAAAAAAGCAAAGCTTTATTTCCTTGAAAGTACTTAAAAGGCGTACTGTTTTTTGGCTTCTGAGTCTGAAGCTTATGTGCACTGTAATGTTGGCCATGCAAGTAACAATAGATTAAAATGTATCTTAGATTTTATTACTTAAAATAATTCTGTAGGATACAGTTAGGAAAGTATTGATTCAGTTGAATTTGGTCATATTTTCCATAAAATGTATAATTTTCATAGATCAAAATTTAGTTAGACTGAATTATTTGTTTAGTGCAGTCTCTAAAAGACAGGATTCCTCCAAAGCATGGTTGCAACTATGCCCAGAATAAGGGCCAATGTTGACCGGCTTAGGGTGAAAATGCTGCATGACATCAGCTTTAGATGCTTCTAATGCCCTGTACACACGGTCGGAATTTTCAACAAGAAAAGTCCGATGTGAGCATTTTGTCGGAAATTCTGACCATGTGTATGCTCCATCTGACTTTTTCTGTTGGAATTTCCACCAACAAAAATTTGAGAGCTGGTTCTCAAAATTTCTGACAGAAAGGATTCCAATCGGAAATTCCGATCGTCTGTAGCAATTCCGATGCATGCTGGGAAGCATTGAACTTCATTGTCTCGGCTCCTTTTAGGCCGCGTACACACGATCAAATTTGTCCGCTGAAACTGGTCCGACGGACCAGTTCAGCGGACAAATCCGATCGTGTGTATGGGCTAGCGGACATGTCTGACGGCGGACAAATTTTAAAACATGCTTGGATTCGACGCATGCGCGGAATTATTTTTCTTCCTGGTGCGGTGACGTGGCGGCGTCACCATCACCGCCACGTCACCGTGCTGTCTGCCGGCGGGGATTTTGATCCGATGGTGTGTACACACTGCCAGACAAAAATCCCGAGGAGACATGTCCGATGAAAACGGTCTGCGGACCGTTTCCATCGGACATGTCCCTCCATGTGTACGCGGCCTAAGTGTTGTATGTCACTGTGTTCTTGACCGTCCAAAGTTCAGAGATTGGAATTCCGTTGGAAAAAACATCCAAGGTTTTTCCGACGGAAAATCCGATCGTGTGTACAAGACATAAGATTATTTAGAATTCATTGCAGGTGCATTTGATCTGCAAGCTGTCACTACTGACCTGCATTTGACTTGCATTAAGCTGCTTTTGCAGTTCCAAAGTCTTGTATAAGGAGAGAAGCAATTCTGATGCAAACAAAAGCCTATTGAGAGAGGCTCTAAAGCTGCTTAAACAAAGAACTATATCAGGAAATTCATAATAATCACTGAGATCCCACCTTTTTTAATCTCAAGCGGTCATTTTTCATTGTGGGATTGGACTGTTTGCTTGCCTGTGACAAGTTTCTTTAGATCAGGGGTCTTACATTTTTTTACCATGAGAACCACATTGTTTATTTTACAAATATTCGTAGGTCATAAAAAATCCCCATCAGAGCCCCCCTTACATCAGGATCTCAGTCAGAGTCCCCCTTACATTAGCATCCCCTTACATCAGGGTCCCCCCATCAGGCAACCTCTGCTGACCTTAATCCTCAATCAGTGTACATTGAGGATACGCCCATTACTCTAGCTGTGGGCTGGATGAAATCTTATAGCGAGCCATAGTTTGGAGACCCCTGCTTTAGATAAACAAATTAAACACATTTTTGCATCTGAGGGTAATGTCATATTGTGTTTTTTTGCATAATTTATATATAAAAAAAAAATTATATATATTGCCTTACTTCTGGTCAGTGGGTAGCGAAATAAATGTACATGGTTATCATATTCTGTTATTCCTCCTGGTTACTCAGTTTTTAATATGATAATAAATGATAACAAGTCTCATCCAGAAAAAGTAATAAGGTGCCACCAAACATCTAAACTGTGGCAGAGGAACAGGGGTTGAAGAGGATAGGATTACATGTGAGCTCCTGGTCCTCTGGGTCTTATATTGCTTTCCTTGCTACATCCAAATTCTCTTCTCCCTGTCCTACTAAGGCACACTGGGGACTCTACTTCTCCAATGTGTCCATTCTCCTTTAGGGAAAATAGAGACATGTCTAGGTCTCCTCCACTAATAGGGAGTATTCCTGACCTCTGGTTGGTTAACACAACTGTCCATCAAAGAGTGATAATAGATGGTACTAGATCTAAGTAATAGATAGTTGTTGGCAGACGTTTAATGGAGAAGAAAACAAATCTTTAAAGTTCAGGGCACCACACTAGTCTGAAGGCCTGCTTACTTCCAACCAGCCACAGTTATTCTGCGGCAGGTTGGCTCACCTGGGCAAACCATCATAGCTGTACGTCGGTTCGCCTTTTGACCACTAGGGGGTCCACTAGGTTGTGCAACTCCGGAGCCGATGCATGTGCCCGGCGCAGTCGCGATGACCTCTGGGCACCCACGATCGCTCCACACAGAGATGGAATGAAGATCTGTCAATTGTGAGGATGGGACCCTGTCCTGGGTGAGAAATGGCTACTTTACGCCAGATTCTGTAGAGAAACACACGTTAATGGGTCAGCTGTGTTTTGGGCTTTTTAAGGCTGACCTGAACAGCATTCAGGGCCCCACCCCACAGACAGGAGGTCTGTGCTAAGGAGTTAGGTGACTCCCAAAAGCTCTGTGAGAGGAGTCACAGAGTGGTTGTGTCTCTGCAGGAGGCAGAGGTCATTGATGTTGGAGCAGTGAGATGTAAGCTAGATGTTTGCTTATCTCTAAAACTGGTAGTTCTGAGGAGCAGAACTTGGGACCTAAGCTAAAGGCCTGAAACAGCAGGATGGCTAGTGTGAAAGCCGGGAGGCTGAACTGTTGATTCTTTTCAAGAAACAGGAATGATGGAACCCCTGCTAATATATGTGAACTTTTGATGTTTTTTAAATAAAAGTGGGCTACCAAGCCCTTAAAAACGCACCTGCCTAGGGAGCTGTGGTGGCTCAACGTGATTGGCACTGCGCTGACAAGCCGTTCACCTCTGCAGCCAAGGGTTCGGATCCCGGTCTCGGCTACATGTGAATTGAGTTTGGTGGTCTCAGCCCGGGTCCCGGTGGGTGTGCTATGCAAGGTACGCCTGTGCTTAGTACGCCCACCCCCCCCCCCCCACAAAAACCACCAAACTTGCATGCACATGAAATTGGTTTAACACACACGCACTTTGGCCATGCAGTCTCCTAAAATAAAGAAAGGTGAAGGACCTACGGGGCTGGGTGGGCTAGGCCCCCTCACTCCCTCATAGGGGGAGTCCCTCTGCCCCATTGGGGTCCCGTTGGGCCCCAGTTGGGCTCCCAAAAGGAGCAGGTAGGGCGGGGTGAGTGGGAGGCCCCCCTCACACCCGCCATTGCCACCAGGGGCATGGAGAAGGATGGGGAGGGTCTGCCTACACCCAACTCCTGCAGCCCGGCTCCTCTCTCTCGAGTTCACGCACAAAAATACACCTTTAAAAAAAAAAAAGACGCACCTGCCGCTGAAGTCTGATTCCCCAATCCTACATATGGTGGAGGTATTGCTACGGGCAGTTTGCAAGAGTTCCAGATCCACGCATACCAACAAACAGTGAGTAGAAAGCAACGCTGGTGCAGGCCGGCCGGCTATTTATGTGCAAAGTGTTAAGAAACAAGTGTGCTGTTTGCGATGCAGTGAGTGGGGGCATGAAGTTTCCAAATGCCCTTTGTCGCAAGCTTCAACAAAGTAAAAATATGAGAAGCCTGCTCTGAATGTAAAGATTAAGCAGATGGGTGCAGTTGCCCATAGCAACGTCTATGATGTCAGGTCAGTGGACCGCAAGACAAAGATATTGCCTACAGAGAGTTGTGGCACGTTTAAAGCAACGTCGCTGCAGGGAGAGAAACGTCTATTTGTGTCGGAGAACCAGCAACGTGCAGCTAGGAGAGCACCGTTTCCATTAGCAACCAGAGAAAATGTGCCAATGGGTAGGAGGAGCTACAGGGAAGAAGTGTATCACCATCCGCATAGAGATGCAAGTGAAGTTCTGCATGTTGGGAGAGTGTCATATCCCTTAGCAACAGGAGAAAGTCGCCAAACGCCATGCCTGGAATGTGGTCAGCTGGGGCATGGCATATTTTCTTGCCCTAGATTTTGGGGTGCAGTTGAAAGTGATGTTGCTGAGCAGAACTCTTTATCGGTGGGCCAAGATTCCTTTACAGATATGTTTGCAGTCACCCCTGGCAACAAGAAGTCTTCTGTTGTGTCTGCAGGGGGTGCTAAACAGTGGGAGTTGCCTGCTGTAAGTTCATCCTGTGGCCACCAGGGGGAGTTGGCCAGTAAAAATGCAACTGTAAGACAGCGCTCTCAAATGAAGACAGAGTTACCTGCTTCAAGAAATGGTAAGACTGTTGCAATTTGTGAAGTAGCAGTATGTCCGGTGAGGAGATCTGCAGAAAGTGTAAAGATGGACTTGCTGCAGTGTGCTACCCAGATCAGTGGGGAGACACAGGTTAAAACCCTCCTTGCAGCAAGATCAAAGACTGAAAGTGATATGTGGACTTTGTGTGCACCTAAGGTAGTCCAGCAGAATGTTGAGAGAGATGTGTTAGGGGTGACCAAAACAGTTGGTGTGTCATGTTCCCTAGCGATAGAGACAGGTGCTGCAGAGTTGCCAAGGGAAACCACTAAGGAGCCTGTAATGGTAAATCAAATGGTTTCCCCGGACAACTGTGAAGCCGCCCTAGTGGGCAAAATAATTCAATTAAAGAGGAAGGTTAATGTGCTGAGTCGCATGCAGGGTGCCATGCGTTCTGATAAAAGCCAATCTGATAAAGGTTATAGAACTGCTATGTTCATGAATGATGATGTTGTTGATGATGTACTTATGGTGATGTGTTCACTAGTAATGAGGTAGGGGTGGTCGCTAAACAGGTTATGCGATTTCCCTTAGCAACAGTAGGTAAGGTTGCAGAGGTGTAAGGTAGCAGAAGTTTTGCCCTCAACAAAAGAGAATGTTGAGCTTCAGAATGATATGGTAATGGATAGCGATATGGAATCGCTCGGTGTTGCTGAAAGTAAGAGGATGAGTGTCGCACATGCGATTTGCAGTGCTCAAGGGGAGCCGCAAGTTTTGTCAGTTACCTCTGAGGTAGAGGTCTCTTTAAGTGACTCAGCCTCTCACGCCTTAGCAAATGAGCCCCTCCACATCGTTGGTAAAGGAAAAGTTCCTAAAGTTCTGTGTTTAGATGTGGCGTGTCTAGAAATAACTGAGATGTTGTTGGAATTGGTGAAAATATTTCCAATGTAAACCTGCGTGCATCCACAGCAGAGGGGTGACATGGTACTGCGTAGTACCAATCGGTGGACACAGGTGGTACCGGCGCTGTTAAGCAATATTGATGGAAATTGGTTGCTCTACTATTGGTTAATTTTGTGCAAAGTTGTCTCACAGTTCTCTTTGAGAGTGCTTCCAGCAGCGGTTGTGTGCAGAAGGCGCTCAGGGGAATTGTTAGAAGAATCAGAGATAGTAGACATAGTGGAAGTCTCTCCGTCTGCTGATGTGATGAGGTGTATTCCTACTGGTGCGGTCCAAGGTACGGCTGAGCAGTGGTTGGTACATGGCGCACGCACTCTCACCCTCTAGACCTCATAAAAAAAAGGGCTCGGAATGGACGTGACAGTAGTGGAGATTCAGTCCATCACTCACAGAGAGGTGCAGTTTAAGGTACCCGGAGACACTTTGATAGGAAATAACAGTAATGGTAACTGTAACGAAAACGTGTATGAGAAGCACTGTAGAGCACTGTCAGACAGCTCAGAGATCCTGGTTGAGGTACCAATGGGTACAGAAATGGTCAAAGAGGTTGGTGTGGAAAAATGTGCGTTGGTAAGACAATTGCTATTGGAGTGTTGGACAACAGGGGGCGATGTGAAACCGCGGGACTGTCCCATAGGGAGTAACGGCTTGCCTGTAGGTGGTTCCTCCATAGACTCTGTCCTAACAAACAAGGGGACCAGAGGTCCCAATGAGTATGCTGAGTTGAGTAACCCCCTGTGGAACAGTGCTGTTGAGGTTAAACAGAAGGATGTGGTGTGGATCTCAGAGGGTTTGGTTGCCAAAGGTAGCAACATAGGGGTTAGTGAACCTGAGAAACAAATGTTGTTGGTTAATGTTGCATCAGGTAGTGAGAGTGGTCAGTCCCTGACAGACCCCATGGAAGTTGGTCCCCATGAGTCCCAGGAGAGTAGGTCCGTGGGAGGAAAGAGAAGGATCTTGAGGCCAGCAGATAGAAGGGGTAGAGAAATTAGGGGGAGCCCACGGTTCAGGAATAAGTGCTGGTGGAGGCACACCCGGAAGAAGATGTGGGTGGAGTGCCCCTTTAGAAAAAGGGTTGGGCAGGTTAGGGCTCCTGCTGCTGATATTTGGCACAGGGGCGCCACGGTGAAGTCTTGACAACATACCCGAAAAACATGGGCCTATGCAGCCTATGGCTGGCCTGAAGGTGCCCCATTGGTGGTGGGAGGTCTATGTGTTCCTCCCTCCGGTTCGAAACAGGAGGGGAGGATATGTGAGGATGGGACCCTGTCCTGGGTGAGAAATGGCTACTTTACGCCAGATTCTGTAGACAAACACACGATAATGGGTCAGCTGTGTTTTGGGCTTTTTAAGGCTGACCTGAACAGCATTCAGGGCCCCACCCCACAGACAGGAGGTCTGTGCTAAGGAGTCAGGTGACTCCCAAAAGCTCTGTGAGGGGAGTCACAGAGTGGTTGTGTCTCTGCAGGAGGCAGAGGTCATTGATGTTGGAGCAGCGAGATGTAAGCTAGATGTGTGCTTAACTCTAAAACTGGTAGTTCTGAGGAGCAGAACTTGGGGCCTAAGCTAAAGGCCTGAAACAGCAGGACGGCTAGTGTGAAAGCCGGGAGGCTGAACTGTTGATTCTTTTCAAGAAACAGGAATGATGGAACCCCTGCTAATCAATGTGAACTTTTGATGTTTTTTAAATAAAAGTGGGCTACCAAGCCCTTAAAAACGCACCTGCCTCTGGAGTCTGATTCCCCAATCCTACACAATGTAAATAGATGGATCTCCGTGCTGTCAGGGGTGAGGAGAGTGATCTGTTGTTCATATTAAGTATGAACAACAATCGCTCTCCTCAACCAGGCAGTCCTATCCCCCCACAGTTAGAATCACCCCTTATGCCGCGTACACACGACCGTTTTTCGGGTTCTAAAAAATGAAGTTTTTTTTATGTCATTAAAAACGATCACATGTGGACTTCATAGCATTTTACTGGTTCTAAAAAATGGGCAAATTTTGTTGAGAAAAAATAAACAATTCCCTCTGAGTGAGCAATGTACATTGAAAGAATTTTAACAAATATTGTTGCAGAGTCCTTCCTGTTTCTGTTCTAAAGAAAAAGCTGTTTGTTTCCACATTCCTGAATTGGAAGGCCATTGGTCATCATAACCACCTGGAGCACTCGTGTTTTAATGAGAAAAGCTGCAGTGCATCTTTTTAGAAGTAGTTAACCCTTAGAGTGTAGGGCTATTGTGAAGCAGGCAGACACATTTTAAAGGAATATGACTCTTCAGCTACCCAATAGCTACAATACAAATGTCCCAAACTCACTTATTTGACAATAAATGTACCAGGCGCATTCCTCTCAAAGTGAAGTTCTAGTCCTCAAGATGGTTATATTGATGGGCGCCAATCACTTAGCTTTAGGTTTTGAAGTTTTTTTCACATGTACATTAAATGTTGGGAAGGAGGGTAAAAAGAAGCACATGAGACTTGCCTGTTTCTTCTCAAAACACAGCTTTCCGTCTTCCAGCTTGTCTTTAAGGTTCCCTGTCTATATTGGCTGGACACTGAGGCCCAGATTCACAGAGCAATTACGCCTGTCTAACTGGTGTTAGACAGGAGTAATTTCAAATTTCGCGCGCCGTATCACTAGTTTGAATCCTCAAACCATGATACGGCGGCTTCGGGCTTCGATCCGAGAGACTTACGTCTTCGTAAGCCTTCAGATCTACGCTGCGATATTTTTGCGGCCGCTGGGAGGAGTTTGCGTCGTTTTGATGCGTCGGGATATGCAAATGAGTTTTTACGGCGATCCACGAAGATACGAGCGGTCTTCGCAATTGCTTACGTCTATTTTTTTTTACGTACTGTTAGACCAGCTTTTTGCTGGTCTAGCGGTGCGTAGCCCATGTTAAGTATGGCCGTCATTCCCGCGTCAAATTATTTTTTTTATTTTTTTACGTAAGTCGTTCGGGAATAGAAATGTCCGTAAACGACGCTACTCAAACAACGAATGACGTAACGATGTGATTTTGCGCAATGCACGGCGGGAAATTTGCAAACGGAGCATGCGCAGTTCGATCGCCTATTTTAAATGCTTCACGCCCCCTACTCGCGTAGATGGATTGCGACGGGAGAAATACACTACGCCGCCGTCGTTTACTGGACAAAATCTACCTGGATTCCACGTAGAGCCAGGTAAAAAACGGCGGCGTAGTGTATTTCTGATACGCTACGATAATCTAATTCTCTCTGAATCTGGCCCTGAATCTTTAAAAAGGCTCCTTGACATTTAAGGCTCATGTAATAACTAACACTTGAAATCAGGACAGCACTGGGAAGGCTCCTGTGTTTCTTTCCTACACAAAAGACTCTCACCGCCTGCATATGGGGGTCTTCTACAGTCTCCTTCTTAAGGCCCGTAGCACATCTCAGTAGCCAATATCTTTAGGGAGGCTTTCCAGAAGGGGAGATCCCCACAATACTCAATACTCAATACTCTTAAGCCCTGTATACCCAATAGGTTTGTCCGATGAAAACAGACCGATGGACTGTTTTCATCGGTCAAACCGATCGTGTGGGCGCCATTGGTTTGTTTTTCATCGGTGAAAAAAAATAAAAAATATTTAAAAATTTTCCTATGGATAAAAAACCGATCTGTGTGGAAGTCCATTGGTCAAAAATCCTTGCATGCTCAGAATTAAGTCAACGCATGCTTGGGAGCATTGAACTTCATTTTTCTCAGCACGTCATAGTGTTTTTTATGTCACCACGTTAGGACACGGTTGGATTTTTGACCGATGGTGTGTAGGCAAGACTGATGAAAGTCAGCTTCATCGGATATCCGACGAAAAAATCCATCGGATTAGATTCCATCAGATATCCGATTGTGTGTACACAGCTTTAGGCTCCAAAGTGCTAGGCTGATGTCAGAGTCACAGTATTTCAGGGTAGAACCCCAGAGGGGAATAACATGTGCCAGGAGGCACCTCAGATATTAAATAGCTCTCCCAACATGCACATCAGGTTCCCAACCCTGATGATTGGCCAGGTATTAAACATCTTTAACATAGAATATTAACTTTAGCACACCCTACTGGAGCAAGCTCAACACAGTATTCTCTCTATACTTAGAGATCTTAAGTCAGCACAAAGCTAACTAAAGCTCACTAACATCACAAAATATACAAAAATACAACTTCGAAAAATACTACATCAACATTACCAAACATTAAATTCCTATTGCGGGGGATGCCAAATATGTTACTTATATCTTAGTACAGATGTAGAAAATCAGGGAGCCAATCGCTTACGCAGTAAATTACTATTCTGGGGGCATTCCATACACCAGGCTGCATTTTTAGAACATTACAGCGGCTACAGAATTAAATGGAAAGATACGTTTTATTAACATTAAATTACAAAATGGCTTGTGTAGCCATTTTGTATACTTTATTAATTTGTTTTACAAATTTGGAGGTCTTTAAGCAATGATGCAATATAGAGAGGGTAACTTTTACTGACCATAACATCTAAGGACATGCAGTACGATCTGTGGAAAAGGCAAGGAAAGCCCCCTCTCTCCATCCTGCAGCAAAGCATGCTTGGACATACAATCTTCACAAAGCAACCTGATACATCTACCAGTGATAGGCTCACAGTACTGGCACTCCATGTCTTGGCTCGATTTCTAGTGTCTCGATGGATGATAGAATTTAATAGATTTAGGCTCCATGCACACTGGACTTAAAAAACTTCGATTCTACAGGCGTTTCACATTTTTTTTCTCCTGCCTCTAGAAGCACTTCTATTGTGCTCTATGTGTCTTTGCACATTATTGACTGCTACAGGCGTTTTCTGTCAGGGACGTTCAGAGGCAGGAAAAAAATCCTTCTCTATTGCGTTTTCTGGAGGAGTTTAGAAGCTGTAAAAACGTCAGTCTCTCCTAAACTCTCCTAAACTCCTCTGAACTCTTCTGAACGTCAAGTGCCAACGTTTTTTTAGGTGTGTTGTGGGAGTAAAAACTTTTGCAGAGGGGAGTGTAGTGCAAAAAACGCCTATAAACTAAACTCTCATAGATTTGCCTAAACTTTGTAGAATATGCTTTAATTTTGTATCTTTTATGCCACGTTTTTCAAGCTAAAAACTTTGGGCCAGATTCAGGTACATCTGCGCATTATTGGACCGGCGTAGCGCACCGCCTTTACGTTAGACTGGCGCAATGTAGCGGCGCAATCACCCTATTCTCGTCGCTTTTATGCAGAAATTTGCGCCTGCGCAACGTTATTTCTGAGGCGCAAGGCGGAGTAATACAAATTGGGAAGGACGTGGGCGTGTTACATGGAAATGAGCCGTGACCCAATGCAAATGAAGGGCCGGCCGGCTCGCGCATGCGCGCTTGAAGCAGACCATGGTCAGCACCTCTGTGCGCATTCTCACAACTCGGGAACGGCGCAATCAGTGAAATTGGAAGTGGACCCGGGCAAATTAGTGAACTACGCAAACAGAATAAATAGACAGACACAAACGCACTTCCTTTGCAAAAGTACATCCCTTTGTATCCTTCCCTATACAGCAAGGTGCTTTTGTTCTGTTGTTTATTAGCGTTTGTTTGTTTGTTTGTGACGTGTCTTTGATATATTTGGGGACTGTTTTGCAGAGTGATTTTTGTCTTTTATGTGTTTTCTTTGTTGTTATTTTGTTTAAATTATATTTTTGCTGGGCATTTTTTTATTTTTTTTGGTTCTGTTTGGGAATGTGGAGGTGACATTCCTGCCTGAAAAGGGGTGTCACCCTCATTTGTGGTGGAGAAGTGATCCCCAGGTCCGTGTGAATGGTGTATGAATGTTCAGTGACATAATTGGAGCCGTGGCATTGCGTTGCAGCTCACAAGTCCTGCATGGTGGACTGGTGCCAATCCAATGTGATGAGGATGTGGGGTGTGTGTGCTAGGGACCACAGTGGTGTGCATGCATGCATTCTCATTGTGCCATGATTAATGTGTGTGTTTAACGTGCAAAGATGCATAATGTGAGCTGGCATGAGATGGGGTCATGAGATGGGGTCCCAGTGCATATGCAGAGTCACCTTGAAGGGAAAAGACAGGAGGATGTTAGTAGTGCATGTGCCCCTTGTGATGTGTGCATCATGGGGGGGGGGGGGGCAGTCATGCCTGCCACCCATGTCACTTACCAACCAGTCAGCTGTCCCCATACATGTTCTGTTCGAAATCTGTGGGGAGGGGGCTATGATTGTATATGTAGCTGTCATGGGTGTCATGGGTGGTGTCATGTGTTGGGCTGGTGATGTCCTCCTGCAGGGTTGTGGTTAATTCCATGATGGCATTAGGGGTGAATCTGAAGATGCGAGACACCTCAGAATCACCCATGCCATAGATGTCTATGTGATATATCCTCTCCCGTGAAGAGTGAAGAGTGAAGATTGAGGGGCTTGTATCAGATAAGAATATTGTATTAGATTAGATTAAATTGAAAAGTTGATATAAGCCAAAAAAAAAATTAGAAAAAAATAAATAAAATCCTGTGCCCTCCTCAGTGCCCTCCTCAGTGCCCTCCTCAGTGCCCTCCTCCTTCTTTGCTCATCTAAAGTCAGTAGTATAGCTATGAGCATGGATGACACTGGCATGTTGGCATACAGTTTGTTGGGCAACATGTGTGACTGCTCAGCTCCTCACTAACATTGTTGCTTTATCTAACATGTAGACGAATTTTGTAATTTTAGACCACCTTTTATATGGTCTAATTTTAGACAGGACATTTAGCTGTTGCGCACAGCGCGTAGCGTGCGCTGCACCAACGTTCTTTTGTGGATCCCCGTAACTCCCTTATTAGCACATTTGAATAGCAAATCAATGGTGTGTCTAGCGCAGTTTTGCGCGGACGGATGCGCCTGTCTAACGAAATTACGCTGGACAAAAAAAAGTAGATTTCTTGCGTATCTTGTTTTGGGGATGCCGTGCATCGAAACGCACGCGCACAATTAGACTTACGCCGCGCATCTCCTGTTATGCCGGCGTAATCGCTCTCTGAATCTGGCCCTTTGACGTTTTTTCTGCTCTTGGTGTGCATGGAGCCTCAAGATATATAGTAACTGTTTATTGTTTTCCTACCAATAAAAATGGTATTATTGTACAGTCATCTGGTACGTAATTATATGTGCACCCCTGTACAGACCTATAGTGCAGTAAGCATTGCACCTTCCTGTGTCACCTTTCGTTGGCTGACAATGGACAATGAATCAGCACCATCAACTGGTAATTCAAAATGCAGTAAATTTACTATTAGTTTTAATTTGTTTTTATTCAATTTTTTAAAGACACACATATAATTTATGTTACATTTCATTTCCCATAAGCGTACAGATATAAATCACATTTAAAATACATTCAACATTACATAAACATAAATAACAAAAATAACAACAATGATAATAACAATAACAACAATAATATGGGTCTATCATACTTCCTCCTGGTTTTTCATCTTCCTTTTTCCTTTCCTCCCCCCCCCCCTCATCTGCCCTCCCCTCCTCCCTCTCAGAAGAGGAAGAGGAGAAAAAAAAAAGGAAAGGGGGGGTGTGTGTGTGCAGAAACCCACCCACCCGTGGTATATTATTTAAAGTGAATCCTGTACGTTTACCCCATATTTTATCCTTTTATTGACTCTGGTGACCTCCCTATATTTCTATTAGCTTTAAAGAAGGGAGGAGAGAAAAAAAAACTTTTATTATATTATTTTATTTAAAGTGCATTATGCGCATTTACCCTATATCTTATCCTTTAATTATTCCCTGTGACTTCTATATATTCCTTTTTTAAGGGGGCAAAGAAATATCCATATTTACTATTAGTAAAGGTAAAGTCTTTTTAAAGTGTTTAGGTGAAACCATACAGAAATTTTGTTGACTGTATTTTTTTTATGTTTTTTAGATGACCGGCTATTGAGAAAGAAAATTCTAAAGCCAGGTTTTGCTGAAAAGCCCCTCCCAGGGCAAGAGGTGACTGTTGCTATCCTGGGGATTTTGGAAGATGGAAGTCTGGTTGAGAAAGATCCCAAACTATCCTTTGTCCTGGATGATGGAGATGTAATACAGGTTAGGATTAAATAAATATCTTTTAAGAGTATTTAAATGAAAAACATGATGTAATCCTCTGGGGTTGGAGGCTCAATCCCAGAGGACGCCTTGTATGGGGAAACGCAGAAACGCAGAGGTAACTTTTTGTCGTCATTACACACGGGTGCGCCCGAGGATATCGCGGCCGTGCTTGAGTGTTTTAACTGCTGGATATTTCTTTGCATTTTCTCTTCATCTTTCATTTTAACCACTTCATCTCCAGAAGATTTACCCCACTTCCTGACCGGGTCATTTTTTGCAATACGGCACTGCGTTACTTTAACTGACAATTACGCTGTTCAGTGACACTTTGCCCACATAAAATGTATGTCCTTTTTTCCCACAAATCTGCACTAAAACATATCCAACAAAAAAAAGAAAATCTGAATTCTTCATCAATTTAGGCCAATATGTATTCTCCTATAGTGTTGAGCGGAATACGCCATATTCGATTTCGCGATATTTCACGAATATATAGAAGAATATTCGTGAAATATTCGTTAATATCGAATATTCGTGATATTTTATCAAAAAAAAAAATTGTTTGCGAAATTTCGCTAATGCGAAATTGATTGCGAAATTCTCGTCCGCGCATGCGCATGTGCGCGAACAACACACGAAAACGGAGATCATTTCCTGGATCTTTGCCAGTCTATTTTCGGATCGCTATTTTGTGCGAATATTCGTAATACGAATATTCGCATTGCGAATATTCGGCAACATAAAAGGATCGCCTCAGCTACTCGGCCCAGGGTCTCTAATCATACCAGCAATGCTTTTAGACATCGATGGAGATCACTAGGATGTGATCTGTTTTAAAAATAAATTTGAAAAAATACGAATATTCGCAATAGCGAATATTCACCGCAATATTCCAGTTATTCGCGAATACTCGAATATGCAATATTCGTAACGAATATTCGCAATGCGAATATTCTTGATCAACACTATTCTCCTACATATTTTTGGTAAAAAAATCCCAATAAGCATATATTGATTAGTTTGCGCAAAAGATATAGGGCCAGATCCACAGAGCTAGTACGCCGGTGTATCTCCTGATACACCGACGTACTTTTAAATTACCCGCGTCGTATCATCAGTTTGAATCCTCAAACAATGATACGACGGCTTTGGGCTTCGATCCGACAGGCTTACGTCTTCGTACGCCTTCGGATCTACACTGCAATCTTTTTGTGCCCGCTGGGTGGAGTTTGCTTCGTTTTCCGCATCGGTTATGCAAATTAGCTTTTTATGGCTATCTACGAAGTTACGATCGGCCGTCGCATTCTCTAACGTCGTCGCTATTCGGCTTTTTCCGGCGTATAGTTAAAGCTGCTATTATCCGGTCTATAGTTAGACAGGCCATGTTAAGTATGGCCGTCGTTCCCGCGTCGAAATTCATTCGTGAATAGGAATGTACATAAATTACGCTACAAAAAAAAAGACGTTTCAACGTAATTTTGCGCAATGCACGGCGGGAAATTTCTGAACGGAGCATGCGCAGTTCGATCACCGCGGGGACGCGCCTAATTTAAATGATTCACGCCCCCTAATCGCGTATTTCGATTCCGCCGCGAGAAATACAGTACGCCGCCGTACCTTACGGGCTGAAATCTTCCTGGATTCGTCTTAGAGCCAGGTAAAATACGGGGGCGTAGTGTATCTCTGATACACTGCGCCAGGGCAATTCTCTGTGGATCTGGTAATGGCGGTGATCAGCGAATTATTGGGCGGGCAAATCAGACACCTAACTGAAACTTTTGACGCTTTTTTGGGGACCAGTGACATTATTAATACTTTTTGCTACAATATTACGCTATGAGATTCCTTTCTTTGCTTTCAACATACACTTGATGTCAGAATGGATATCAAGTGTATGGCGGCGTTATTGACGGTGGAACTGGCTGACTGGGTTGTAAAGTGTCTGAGGCAGGGCTGGACTGGGACAAAATTTTGGCCCTGGACTTCATCCAGACTGGCCCACTTTGCAAGGTCTCTTCCATGGCGGCTGGACAACTCCCGCACCCCCCCCCGGCCACCCAAGCCCCCTCTCCTCCTTCACTAGCCACTAGCCGTTCTAGAACGGCTGGTACTAATACTTTTATAGGCAGTACCAGTGGGGAAGCTAGAGATTATTTCACCCGGGGCAAAGAATCAGTTCGGTGGCCCCCCCTTATGGGACAAGATTAGGCAGAAGTGAGAAACTCCCAGGCCATAGCTGTTGAGTCGGCTGTCTGTCCCCTCCCCCATGCTCCTCTGTCACCCCCCTGCTTCTCTGTTCCCCCCCCTGCTTCTCTGTTCCCCCCAGGTGAGCGCTGCGGGTAAGGAGAGGAGGTGAGCACTGTGGGAAGGGAGAGACAGAGGAGCGGAGGGGGGTGGCGGGCCGCTGTCACTAAAGCCGGCCCACTGAGCCATCGGCCCACCGGGAAACTCCCTGTAGTCCCAATGGCCAGTCCATCCCTGGTCTGAGGGATCCATTGGCTTCCTGAGGTGGAACACACAAAGCGATATTGATCTCCTTGATGTGAGATCATAGCCATCTGGTAAAAGGCTGCCCAGTCTAAGGAGCACCTTTAAGCACTGAAGCACTTTTTTAAATTCATGAGCACCAAGCACTTTTTCACAGCAACTGGATGGACTATTTTTTTTTTGGATAATGAATCTCTTTAAAGAATCTTTTTTATGAACTGACAGTTTTGGTATTTGTGTATCTATATATTATCATTTTTATTTTTTTTGGCGCTCCTCAATGGGATTTTTTTTACACTAAATTGAATAGTGTTTAATTTTTGTATTTTATTTACCTATATATGAATTGTTCACCTTTGGATGTGAGAGATATCTTTTTCTTAAGTCATAGTTGTTTTGGATTCCATATTCATGATCCTAATGGGTGCAGCTGCAGCAGCTTCATTGTGGTTAGGATTTTGTCTGTATTTTATATTAATGTATATTCTATATTTAGTTACTATATTGCAACACATTTTTAATATCTACCATCTATCTACAGCGCCTTTAAAAAGTATTCATATACTTGACATTTTTCAAATTTTGTCATGTTACAACCAAAAATGTAAATGTATTTTATTAAAATTGTATGTGATAGACCAACACAAAGTGGCACATAATTGTGAAGTGGAAGGAAAATAATAAATAATTTTCAAAGTTTTTTACAAATAAATATGTGAAAAGTGTGGCATGCATTTGTATTCAGTCAACACTTTGTAAATCCACCTTTCACTACCATTACAGCTAAAATTCTCTACCAGCTTTGCACATCTAGAGAGTAAAGATTGTGCCCATTCTTCTTTGCAAAACAGCCCAAGCTCTGTCAGATTGGATGGAGAGCGTCTTGTGAACAACAATTTTCAAGTCTTGTCACAGATTCTCAATTGGATTTAGGTCTGGACTTTGACTGGGCCATTCTAACACATGAATATGCTTTGATCTGCTTTGCTTTCTAGCTCTGGCTGTATGTTTAGGGTCATTGTCTTGCTGGAAGGTGAACCTCTGTCCCAGTCTCAGGTCTTTTGCAGACTCTAACAGGTTTTCTTCTAAGATTGCCCTGTATTTGGCTCCATCCATCTTCCTATCAACTCTGATCAGCTTCCCTGTCCCTGCTGAAGAAAAGCATCCCCACAACACGATGCTGCCACCACCATGTTCTATGGTGGGGATGGTGTGTTCAAGGTAAGGTGCAGTGTTAGTTTTTCACCACATATATCTTTTGTTTTTAGGCCAAAAAATATAAATGTTGGTCTCATTTGACCAGAGCACCTTCTTCCACATGCTTGCTGTGTCCCCCACATGGCTTCTCGCAAACTACAAACAGGACTTCTTATGGCTTTCTTTCGACAATAACATTCTTTTTGCCAATTTTCCAGAATGGTTAGATTTGTGGAGTGCTTAACTAATAGTTGTCCTGTGGACAGATTCTCCCACTTGAGCTGTGGATCTCTGTAGCTCCTGCTGTTACCACGGCTGAATCTCTAATGTATTTATTTATTTTACTTATATAGCGTTGCCAATTTATGCATAGCTTAATGCTCTCCTTGCCTGGCCAGTCAGTTTAGGTGGACAACCATGACTTGGTAGGTTTGCAGTTGTGCCATACTCTTTCCAGTTTTGGATCATTTATTGAACAGTGCTCCATGAGATGTTCAAAGCTTGGAATATTGTTTTGTTTAACCTGACCTTGCTTTAAGCTTCTCCACAACTATCCCTGACCTGTCTGGTGTGTTCCTTGGCCTTTGTGATGCTGTTTGTTCTCTAAGGTTCTCTAACACACCTCCGAGGGCTTCACAGAACAGCTGTATTTATACTGAGATTAAATTACACACAGGTGGACTCTATTTACTAATTAGGTGACTTCTAAAGGCAATTGGTTCCACTAGATTTTAGTTAGGGGTATCAGAGTAAAGGGGCTGAATACAAATTCATGCAACGCTGTTCAGATATTTATTTGTAAAAAGAAAAAGAAAAAAAACATTTATAATTTCCCTTCCACTTCACAATTATGTGACACTTTATGATGGTCTATCACATAAAATCCCAATAAAACACATTTACATGTTTGGTTATAACATGACAAAATGTGGAAAATGTCAAGGGGTATGAATACATTTTTAAGGCATTCTATCTATCTATCTATCTATCTATCTATCTATCTATCTATCTATCTATCTATCTGTCTGTCTGTCTGTCTGTCTGTCTGTCTGTCTGTCTGTCTGTCTATCTGTCTATCTCTAGCTATTATAAACCTTATATTTTTTTGTAAATTGTAATTACATACTGTATAAACAGAACATTTTATACACTGCACAGTATATAAAAGATGTGTACAGCTGTTTCTTCTCCAGTGCAGAGTCTATGCACTGCCCGCAGAGTCTGTACAGAAAGCTGTGATAATATAACATATACCATAGTTGTTTTATTTTTTTAACTAATACAACTTTTGGTAAGGATATGTTTTCTGCGTAAACATGTTAAATAGATACGACTATTACAGCTAATTTGTTTTGCTTTTCTTATTCCTTATATATTCACAGGCCCTAGAGCTGGGAGTACGATCAATGCAGCACGGAGAAGTGGCTTTTCTACTAACAAATGGCTTATATGCCTTCGGTCTTCTGGGAAGGTATTTCGCATATGGCAGCTTAGTAAACATAAGTATAGCGTTATTTAAATAAAAGTCAACCCTGAAGGACCTGCTGGAGTGTAATGGGTTCTCCTGCCCTCCGAATTTTTACCCACCCTGTAGCTGCACCCAACACACTGACCCCCCAGTGGTGACAACCAGGCTTCAGTCTTTTTATTTTTCAACGTTAATTTGCTCAATAACTTGTGAGGAGAGGGTTAGGGGCAGGGCTCAAGTCCTGCGGGAACACGTGGGAACGGAGTCCCTGCACTTTTTTCACAGCAGGAACGCAGTTCCCTTTGCAGGACTAGAGCAGCCGAGCGGAAATGCCCAGCTCGAGTCACTGTCAGGGGCAGCCGAACCTTAATAATCCTTTATGTTACTGGCCGCTTCCTGTATACGGATTCCTCGGGTAGTATGCGTGTATTCTGTCACTTCCTCGATGCCGCAATGTCTCCTGGGAGCTTTTGTCATTTTTCCCAGCAGACATTGTGGAGGTCTGCCGCGAGTTATCGCGGGATTTAGAAAGAACTTGCTTAAAAAATAAAAACATGCGGTTTAGTAATTATGTATATGAGTGTATCATTTTTGTTTTTTTTTGATGGGGGAGTGGATCTTCGGTGGGAGTTCCCACTCTTTTTTCCCCAGGACTAGACCCCTGTTTAGGGGTTCAAGATACCCCCCAAAAAACTGCCTCTCAGAAGTATATTGGCTCTTGATAAATTAGAAGTAGCTTATTAAAGTAGACCTTAAGTAATTTTTTCATCTTTCCATCTATTAAATCTTCTGCCCTTGTTGTTTTAACTTTGGATAGTAAAACATTTTTTTCTGCAAGTCTATACCTTATAGTTAAAGTGGATGTACAATGTATAGTATAGGATTTCAGATCATCTGTGCCCAGTCTTGCCACAAAGAGTTAAAGGGGTTGCAAAGGTAAAAAAACAAAAAATCCCCTAAATAGCTTCCTTTACCTTAGTATAGTCCTCCTTCACTTACCTCATCCTTCCATTTTGCTTTTAAATGTCCCTTTTTCTGAGAAATCCTCACTTGCTGTTCTTCTGTCTGTAACTCCACACAGTAATGCAAGGCTTTCTCCATGGTGTGGAGTGTCGTCCTCGCCCCCCTCCCTTGAGGGGGCGAGCAGGAGTGTCAGTACGCCCACTAACACACAGCTCCTTTATCTATCTGCAATGTAGAGAGCATCCTGACTCTCCTGCTCGCCACCTCCCCCCTCAAGGGAGGGAGCGAGCACAACACTCCACACCAGGGAGAAAGCCTTGCATTACTGTGTGGAGTTAAAGAGGATTTCTCAGAAGAAATAAGGACATTTAAAAGCAAAATCAAAGGATACGGTAAGTGAAGGAGGACTGCACTAAGGTAAAGGAAGCTATTTAGAGGATTTTTTTTTTACCTTTACAACTCCTTTAATCCAGCTCTGAGCAATCATCTTATCTTTTTTCAGTGAGATAAAACATACAGAGAAAACCCTGTCTATTCTTCCCCCCTGCTGTGAGTGACAGGTGGTTTATATATCTCATGCACGAGTCTGAGACAGGCATTATTTTTTAATTCCCAACCCCCTTCCTTTCTTCTGCAGCTCTCCCAGGATTGGCTGTTCCACACATGATTGGGCATGCTGAAGTCATGTGGTTACTTTTCTGAGTTTTGACTGGATGTTAGCGATCATAGCAGAATTTAATGTAACGAATACACAGGAGAAAATGCATGCTGACAAGGGGAGTGTAGGAGAGGGAGGGGAGTCTACTAAAATCACAACTTCGCCCACCGAGCTTCGGACAAGAGATCCACCCACAGAATCTGCAGTTTTTCAGTACTTATAACATACAGAGGGGAGACATTTGACAGGTAAGGATACATGCAGGAGGCATCTATATCTTTATAGATCAGCACCATGGCAGTAGTTTAGAAAGGATGAGAGTGGGTTTACATCCACTTTAAAGCCAACTTCCTGTTCTTGTCTGGTCATTAGCCTAGGCTTATAAAATCATGCACAGCTCTCTCTCTCTCTCTCTCTCAAGAGAGTTTGCCAGGAAGGGAGGGGGATGAGTCATAAGAGGGCAAATGAGGGCTGCAGAGCTGGAGGTGTGCCTCTGTGTGTCTGTGTAAATCCAGGAAGTGAACAGGCAGCAGCTTCAGCTGTCCACAGTTAAAATGGAAGCGGCCAGACTTAGTGGAGGGAGATTTCTTCAGCATATTTGGCAAGTAGAGAATCACAGTATATATAAAATAATATGCAAAGTGGTTGGAGGAAAGCTTCAGTATGGCAAAGTTCCTCTTTAAGTTTCAGTGACCCTTATATATTGGTAGCAATCACCATGATTGATGGAGAGTAATAAATAGATTCCTGGCCCTTGACTCTATATAACAGCACAGTTATAGGTACCTTGAATGATTGAGCAGCAAAAATCTCTGTGCAATGTCCAATAGCTCCCAACTGTCCCTGATCTTTTCCCTCCTCATCTGTCCCTCATTTTGGTCTGATTTTTATAGTTGTATAAAAAAAGCACTTTTTATCTTTCAAAAAGTGTTCCCCAGTTCTAAACCTTTCACCCCATTTCTAAATTGTTGCATCTGTAAATTCTAAAAGCCAATATAAAGCAATAGTGGGAAAAAAACACTTGAGAATTTAACAATTTTTTTTTGTACAGTTTAACTTTAACCACTTAAGACACGGACCAATATGCAGGTAAAATCCCAGGCCCCTTTTTGCAATTCCGCACTGCGTGTTTTAACTGACAATTGAGCGGTCGTGCGACGTGGCTGCCATATAAAATTGGCGTCCTTTTTTCCCCACAAATAGAGCTTTCTTTTGGTGGTATTTGATCACCTCTGCAGTTTCTATTTTTTGCGCTTTAAACAAAAAGAGAGCAACATTTTTGAAAAAAAAATTCAATATTTTTTTTACATTTTGCTATAATAACTATCCCCCAAAAATATATAAAAAAAAGTTTTTTTTCCCTCAGTTTAGGCCGATACGTATTCTACTACCTATTTCTGTAGCAACAAATTGCAATAAGCGTTTAACGATTGGTTTGCGCCAATTTTTCTAGCATTTACAATATAGGGGATAGTTTTATGCCATTTTTATTAATATTTTTTTTTTACTACTAATGGCGGCGATCAGCGATTTTTTTTTTTGTGACTGCGACATTATGACGGACACATCGGACAATTTTGACACATTTTTGGGACTATTGTCATTTTCACAGCAAAAAGTGCTATAAAAATGCATTGATTATTGTGAAAATGACAATTGCAGTTTAGGAGTTAACCACTAGGGGACACTGTAGAGGTTAAGTGTGTTTCTAACTGTAGGGGGGCGGGGATGGACTTGAGACGTCAATGATCATTTTTCCCTATTTTAGGGAACAGACGATCAGTGACACTGCCACTGTGAAGAACGGGGAAGGTGTGTTTACACACACCTATCCCCGTTCTTCAGCTCCTGTGACCGATCGCGGGATTCCGGCTGGGCACTTAAAGAGGACTTACAGTGTCCCAGCCATGCCATTCTGCTGACGTATATCGGCGTTAGGCGGTCCTTAAGTGGTTAAGGGGCGTGCCAGGGGGTGTGTCCTATGCCTACATACCTTTGCTGATAGTTGTGCCTCGTTCCCATCTCAGAAAGTTTGGAGGTATGTCCTCAGACAGTGATTTCTCCCAAGGTCTTCAGGACACTCAGCACTGCAGACTCTGCCGAAGATGCTCCTTGTGGGTGGCCCCTTTCTGTTTTCTTAAGCCTCTGCCACAGGCCATCTTGCTTAGGTTCCTAATGCCTCTGCCACAAAGCCAGCTTTAGATTCCTTGGGCTCAGGTTCAGGACCCCAAGATGATGAAAATCCTTAATCAGTTAGACATCCTTTCCAGGCAGGAGCCCAGCAGAAAACCTGAGAGATCCTTGCAAGAACTCCACACATTCATGCGAGCTCCCTCGCATTGTGTGAAGTCCTTGCGGGCAAGCTTCCGTGATACAGAGAGCGGCCAAGGCGTCATTGAATGTGATTGACAGCAGCGCCAGCCAATGGCTGCGCTGCTTTTAATCAATCCGCTCTAGCCAATCAATGCCCAGGCTGGTGAAGAGGATGTCTGGGCCTAGCGTGGGATTTTCGAGGGGTCAGGTATTGGGCCGGGGGGGGGGGGGGGCTGCTATTGTATTGTCGGAAGTATATATTAGTTTCTTGTTTCATTACTAGAACTTTGGTCTCACTACAGGCTGCTCTCTCTCTCTCTCTCTCTCTCTCTCTCTCTCTCTCTCTCTCTCTCTCTATATATATATATATATATATATATATATATATATATATATATATATATACAGCCCTCAAAATTTCCACTCGCCTACTAGCATTTGGCGAGTGGATTTAAGCTGGGGGCCAGTGATGACAGGGCTGCATGACCAAACCCTGTCCCTCTGGTCTGCCCCCAGTGCCCTGTCCCTCTGGTCTGCCCCCAATGCCCTGTTCCTCTGGTCTGCCCCCAATGCCCTGTCCCATTTTGTTAAAGTTGTTGTTGGTAATATGTAATTGTGTAACTTGATTCTGCATAAAACATTTAACAGTGTCATTCCATGAGATAATCTATGAGGGCGTGTTTACAGGTGCAATTAATCGCAGGGCAGTGTATGAATTAGGTGGGGCAACTGGTGGCGAGTAACTCTTGAGGCCTGGCTAGTAGTTCAGGACTTGAAATTTTGAGCCCTGTATATATATATATATATACATATATAACAGATAAGCATTCAAAGTCCAAAATGAATCATTAAGAGATAAATGCAAAACAGCGCTAAATATGGATATAAGTGTCCAACTCCACCATAAAGTAGGCAAAAGGATGGAAAATCTTGATGTCAAAAAAGATAGCCAAAGTCTGTGCGTTTATCCAAAAAAAGTAGTGTCAGATAGAGAAAAAGGAAGCGTGCACCAGCCTGCCCACTCTCAATCCACCACGTGTTGGAATCAAAATCCCCGCAGGGGTTCAAACTCACCAAACAGACAATAATATCAGGCACTTCATATATACATAGTCGGTCACTGATCGAATTTCCATCCAATGGGGATCACTTGCATGGAGTTAACCTCATAAAGGTGGGATATTTAAACAAAAAGAGGAAACAAATATAGTGTAACTCAATTTATTAAAAAGCCCCTTTCCAGCAAGTATCCCAAAAAATCCTACGTACAAGAAAAACATTAACAATGGACAATGTATGTATCACATCACCAGTCAGGCGTCCTCAACGCAACCACCGAAAGGTTTCCCAGCAGATCAACTCTTCCTGGTTCCTGCAGTGTGGCGTGGATAACATACCAGGCGTAGCATGCAGCTATCACTCTGACTAGTTTCGTCAGTAAATGACTTCAACGGAGAGTGTAGCTGCACATGCGACGCCATGAACTTAATAGTACAGCTCAACTAATCTCAGCCAATCAGAGCCTGTGGTTTGCAAACATTCGACAGCCAATCGAAATTCCCGTATATAAGCCAATCAAAAGCAAGGATTCGACGGACAATCGGGATTATCGTATCAAAATTTACGGCAGCGCGTCAGAGACAACGTAGGCACGCCGTGCGACGCCGTGAACTTAGTCACGCACGTCCACTATCGTCGGCCAATCAGAGCCTGTTGTTTGCAAACATTCGGCAGCCAATCGAAATTTCCGTATGTGAACCAATCACCAACGGGAATTCGACGGCCAATCGAAATTATCTTATCATGATTTTTCGGCAGCTCGTCAGAAGCAACGTAGGCACGGAGGCGTTCCTAACGGTGCACGTCACGGTACTCCGTGCTTACACTATACTCGCTTCTGGGCTTCAGTGTAGCGAGTTTAGGGAGGTTTCTGTATACAAGAAAAAACACAGCAACACCGTGTTTTTTCTTATTAGTAGACCGGACAATATGTCTCAGTCCAAAAACAGTGCTAGACTGTCTCACCCATCATCCTTTTAGATACATATACGTTCGCATAATTATAAAGGCTGTACACCTAACAAATCATACTATAAAATAAACAAACATAATATAAAAATTAAAATAGTTTAGACAGACACGCCTAAAAACAATATTTAAAATTTCAGAATGCGCAGTTTTGCAATATACATTATATCAAATATACTTGTATTAAACACCACAGCTACCAGGCATACTGGTGCCAATCATATATGCAAATCATGCTTATTTAAAAAATGACCAATACTTTAAAAAAGATTATTATAGATACAATAATATCTTACTGAGAACAATGATTGTTAATACAGATCTCAAAAACATGCTATTAGTAGATACTTCCTCAATATAGATAAATTCAAAATAAATTTACTCTAAAAATCGCTAATAAAGCAATTTATATCTAGATCTACGTTCAGGCCTCTAGGGGCTAAAGTATCTACAGAAAAAATCCACTGGGTTTCTCTTTTCGAGAGGTCCCGTACCAGATTAGAACCCCTCCATGTTGGTTTAAGGTGGTCAATACCCCAGAATTTTAGAACCCCAGGGTTTTTATTGTGGAAAAGTTTAAAATGCAGAGACACATTGTGGTCCTTGAATCCGTTAATAATATTGACTACATGTTCAGCGATTCTAATCTTCAATTGTCGCTTTGTACGACCTATGTAAATTAACCCACATGGGCATTGGAGGGCATACACAACATATTCAGTATTGCATGTGATAAATTCATTTACATAGAATTCCTGTTGGTTTGATGTAGAAATGAACTTTTCCACTCCTTTAACCGGACGAGAAGCTTCCTTGCAGGCCCGGCACTTTTTGCACGCAAAAAAGCCATCCTTGTCCCAAAAAGTAGCTGGGCGGGATGGAGGATTAAGTACTTTGCAGACTATTCTATCCGCAAAGCTGGAGGCTCTCCGATAAATAAAGCCTGGTTTAGATGGTAATACCGGAGCCAGTGTTTTGTCCATCAACAAAACATGCCAATGTGTGAAGAGGATATTCTCAACCTCTTTATACTGAGAGTGGAAATCTGAGCAGAAATTCCATTCACGTTTTTCATCTCTTTCTTTATATCCTGTGATAGCTAGAAAATCTTCCCTCGGAGCTTGCGCCAATTCTGTAATAATTGTGTCCAGGGGTTCTTCACGATATCCCTTGTCCACAAATTTATTTTTAATAATCTGGGCTTGTGTAAGAAAATCTTCTGGTTCAGAGCAGTTCCTTTTTACCCTAGTCAATTGTCCTTTAGGAATGTTTTTGAGCCACGTTGGATGGTGGCCACTACAGGTAGGTAGATAACTATTTGAGTCAGTTGGTTTAAAAAAGACTTTTGTACATAGTCTATTACCCATTCTGAATATATCCACATCTAGAAAGTGAATCTGAGTGGCATTGAATTCACTTGTCAATCTGATACTATCAGTACTCTGATTGAGTTCTTCCAAGAATAGTTGTAGAGTATCTACCACCCCCTCCCAGACAAAAAACAAATCATCAATGTATCGTTTGTAAAACAATAGTTGAGGCCGATCTTTAGAGAAAATTATTTTATCCTCCCACTCTCCCATATAGAGGTTCGCTATACTGGGCGCAAATTTAGCGCCCATAGCGACACCAGTATTTTGGGAGTAGTAGACGCCATCAAACCAAAAATAATTGTGATTTAAACAAAAATCTAAGGCATTACGAATAAAAAATTTCTGATCATGGGGTATATCGGTTCGTTTACACAAAGCCCAATTAAGCGCTAAAAGAGCATCATCGTGCTGTATGATAGTATACAGCGATGATACATCTGCTGTAACTAAATAGATGTCATCTTTCCCTGTAAGGTCAATCGTTTGTAGCAATTGAAGCAAACTTTTTGTGTCTCTCAGATATGCCCTTGTCTCAACCACGCTTTTCTGTAGAAAAATATCAAGGTATTCACCAAGACGAGAAGTGATTGACCCAATCCCATTAACTATGGGCCTGCCAGGCGGATTAATCAGGTCTTTGTGGATCTTTGGAAGGGTGTAGATGGTTGGGGTTCTATTACTGCTCGGAACCAGATATTTTTTCTCACGGCATGTGAGAACACCTCTCTTAAAACCCATCTCAACCAGAACTTTTAGATCCTTCTCATATTGAGAGGAAGGGTCCCTATCCAATCTAGTATAGGTACTTGTATCGCTCAGCATTACATTGAGCTGATCCAAGTAGAAATCTTTATTGAGGATCACGACCCCTCCTCCTTTATCCGCAGGTCGGACAATCACATCTTTCCTTTTTTCCAGGGAAATTATACCATCCATAATGTTTTGTGGATTTACCTTTTTCTTAGGAACAATAAATTCTAGGTCTCGTATAACCAAATTTTTAAAAGTCTCAACCTGATGGTTGGCTTTATTCAAGGGGTTAAATAAAGATTTATTACGTAACCCACTATCAATTGCCACTGCGGAGTTACTCATAGTGGCTTGTGAATTCTTATTCAAATAATATTTTTTCATATTTATTTTTCGTATATACTTATGTACATCGATAAAAACGTTGAATTTATTCACCGGTCTTCTGAGACCACACTTTAGACCTAGATGTAAAATATTTGTTTCCTTATGGTTCAAAATCGCATTACTTAAATTAAAAATGGATGGTATAATTTCCCTGGAAAAAAGGAAAGATGTGATTGTCCGACCTGCGGATAAAGGGGGAGGGGTCGTGATCCTCAATAAAGATTTCTACTTGGATCAGCTCAATGTAATGCTGAGCGATACAAGTACCTGTACTAGATTGGATAGGGACCCTTCCTCTCAATATGAGAAGGATCTAAAAGTTCTGGTTGAGATGGGTTTTAAGAGAGGTGTTCTCACATGCCGTGAGAAAAAATATCTGGTTCCGAGCAGTAATAGAACCCCAACCATCTACACCCTTCCAAAGATCCACAAAGACCTGATTAATCCGCCTGGCAGGCCCATAGTTAATGGGATTGGGTCAATCACTTCTCGTCTTGGTGAATACCTTGATATTTTTCTACAGAAAAGCGTGGTTGAGACAAGGGCATATCTGAGAGACACAAAAAGTTTGCTTCAATTGCTACAAACGATTGACCTTACAGGGAAAGATGACATCTATTTAGTTACAGCAGATGTATCATCGCTGTATACTATCATACAGCACGATGATGCTCTTTTAGCGCTTAATTGGGCTTTGTGTAAACGAACCGATATACCCCATGATCAGAAAATTTTTATTCGTAATGCCTTAGATTTTTGTTTAAATCACAATTATTTTTGGTTTGATGGCGTCTACTACTCCCAAAATACTGGTGTCGCTATGGGCGCTAAATTTGCGCCCAGTATAGCGAACCTCTATATGGGAGAGTGGGAGGATAAAATAATTTTCTCTAAAGATCGGCCTCAACTATTGTTTTACAAACGATACATTGATGATTTGTTTTTTGTCTGGGAGGGGGTGGTAGATACTCTACAACTATTCTTGGAAGAACTCAATCAGAGTACTGATAGTATCAGATTGACAAGTGAATTCAATGCCACTCAGATTCACTTTCTAGATGTGGATATATTCAGAATGGGTAATAGACTATGTACAAAAGTCTTTTTTAAACCAACTGACTCAAATAGTTATCTACCTACCTGTAGTGGCCACCATCCAACGTGGCTCAAAAACATTCCTAAAGGACAATTGACTAGGGTAAAAAGGAACTGCTCTGAACCAGAAGATTTTCTTACACAAGCCCAGATTATTAAAAATAAATTTGTGGACAAGGGATATCGTGAAGAACCCCTGGACACAATTATTACAGAATTGGCGCAAGCTCCGAGGGAAGATTTTCTAGCTATCACAGGATATAAAGAAAGAGATGAAAAACGTGAATGGAATTTCTGCTCAGATTTCCACTCTCAGTATAAAGAGGTTGAGAATATCCTCTTCACACATTGGCATGTTTTGTTGATGGACAAAACACTGGCTCCGGTATTACCATCTAAACCAGGCTTTATTTATCGGAGAGCCTCCAGCTTTGCGGATAGAATAGTCTGCAAAGTACTTAATCCTCCATCCCGCCCAGCTACTTTTTGGGACAAGGATGGCTTTTTTGCGTGCAAAAAGTGCCGGGCCTGCAAGGAAGCTTCTCGTCCGGTAAAAGGAGTGGAAAAGTTCATTTCTACATCAAACCAACAGGAATTCTATGTAAATGAATTTATCACATGCAATACTGAATATGTTGTGTATGCCCTCCAATGCCCATGTGGGTTAATTTACATAGGTCGTACAAAGCGACAATTGAAGATTAGAATCGCTGAACATGTAGTCAATATTATTAACGGATTCAAGGACCACAATGTGTCTCTGCATTTTAAACTTTTCCACAATAAAAACCCTGGGGTTCTAAAATTCTGGGGTATTGACCACCTTAAACCAACATGGAGGGGTTCTAATCTGGTACGGGACCTCTCGAAAAGAGAAACCCAGTGGATTTTTTCTGTAGATACTTTAGCCCCTAGAGGCCTGAACGTAGATCTAGATATAAATTGCTTTATTAGCGATTTTTAGAGTAAATTTATTTTGAATTTATCTATATTGAGGAAGTATCTACTAATAGCATGTTTTTGAGATCTGTATTAACAATCATTGTTCTCAGTAAGATATTATTGTATCTATAATAATCTTTTTTAAAGTATTGGTCATTTTTTAAATAAGCATGATTTGCATATATGATTGGCACCAGTATGCCTGGTAGCTGTGGTGTTTAATACAAGTATATTTGATATAATGTACCGTATTTTTCGCTCTATAAGACGCACTTTTTTCCTCCTAAAATATGAGGAGAAATACCTGTGCGTCTTATAGAGTGAATACTAACAAAACCCCCGCCCGTTGTCGCCGCTGCTGCCGCCACCATTTCCCTACACAGGGCGGCCGTCTCCCTCGAGCGCTGGGCGATCTTATGTCACTCACAGTAAAAAGAAAACTGAGCAGCCCCAGTGGCCGAATGGAGTACTGCCGCTCGGGCTGCTCTGTCTTTTGAGTGACAGATGGACAGGCGACTGTGATGACGTCCTTGCCAGTCGCCAGGCACAGAACATGCTGCATTTAATGAACACAGAACAGGCTGCTTTTTATGGACACAGGTAAGGATGCAAGTCAGGCTGCATTTAATGGGCACAAGTCAGGCTGCATTTAATGGGCACAAGTCAGGCTGCATTTAATGGGCACAAGTCAGGCTGCATTTAATGGGCACAAGTCAGGCTGCATTTAATGGGCACAAGTCAGGCTGCATTTAATGGGCACAAGTCAGGCTGCATTTAATGGGCACAAGTCAGGCTGCATTTAATGGGCACAAGTCAGGCTGCATTTAATGGGCACAAGTCAGGCTGCATTTAATGGGCACAAATCAGGCTGCATTTATTGGGCACAAGTCAGGCTGCATTTCATGGGCACTGGTAAATATTTTGGTACAGAATTCTTTTTTTTCTTGTTTTCCTCCTCTAAAACCAAAGTGCGTCTTATGGTCAGGTGCGTCTTATGGAGCGAAAAATACGGTATATTGCAAAACTGCGCATTCTGAAATTTTAAATATTGTTTTTAGGCGTGTCTGTCTAAACTATTTTAATTTTTATATTATGTTTGTTTATTTTATAGTATGATTTGTTAGGTGTACAGCCTTTATAATTATGCAAACGTATATGTATCTAAAAGGATGTAGGGTGAGACAGTCTAGCACTGTTTTTGGACTGAGACAGATTGTCCGGTCTACTAATAAGAAAAAACACGGTGTTGCTGTGTTTTTTCTTGTATACAGAAACCTCCCTAAACTCGCTACACTGAAGCCCAGAAGCGAGTATAGTGTAAGCACGGAGTACCGTGACGTGCACCGTTAGGAACGCCTCCGTGCCTACGTTGCTTCTGACGAGCTGCCGAAAAATCATGATAAGATAATTTCGATTGGCCGTCGAATTCCCGTTGGTGATTGGTTCACATACGGAAATTTCGATTGGCTGCCGAATGTTTGCAAACAACAGGCTCTGATTGGCCGACGATAGTGGACGTGCGTGACTAAGTTCACGGCGTCGCACGGCGTGCCTACGTTGTCTCTGACGCGCTGCCGTAAATTTTGATACGATAATCCCGATTGTCCGTCGAATCCTTGCTTTTGATTGGCTTATATACGGGAATTTCGATTGGCTGTCGAATGTTTGCAAACCACAGGCTCTGATTGGCTGAGATTAGTTGAGCTGTACTATTAAGTTCATGGCGTCGCATGTGCAGCTACACTCTCCGTTGAAGTCATTTACTGACGAAACTAGTCAGAGTGATAGCTGCATGCTACGCCTGGTATGTTATCCACGCCACACTGCAGGAACCAGGAAGAGTTGATCTGCTGGGAAACCTTTCGGTGGTCGCATTGAGGACGCCTGACTGGTGATGTGATACATACATTGTCCATTGTTAATGTTTTTCTTGTACGTAGGATTTTTTGGGATACTTGCTGGAAAGGGGCTTTTTAATAAATTGAGTTACACTATATTTGTTTCCTCTTTTTGTTTAAATATCCCACCTTTATGAGGTTAACTCCATGCAAGTGATCCCCATTGGATGGAAATTCGATCAGTGACCGACTATGTATATATGAAGTGTCTGATATTATTGTCTGTTTGGTGAGTTTGAACCCCTGCGGGGATTTTGATTCCAACACGTGGTGGATTGAGAGTGGGCAGGCTGGTGCACGCTTCCTTTTTCTCTATCTGACACTACTTTTTTTGGATAAACGCACAGACTTTGGCTATCTTTTTTGACATCAAGATTTTCCATCCTTTTGCCTACTTTATGGTGGAGTTGGACACTTATATCCATATTTAGCGTTGTTTTGCATTTATCTCTTAATGATTCATTTTGGACTTTGAATGCTTATCTGTTATTTTATGACACACCATTTTAACAGCTGCTTTTGTTTATACACATCTATATATCTCAATTCAGAGTTATTTAGTGTGTTTCATATATTTTTATTTTTTTTCCTTTAAAGTTATTGTCTGTTGGGCGCTGAGGAGTGTATTGTAAATACACTGTTTTGATATATACATATATATATTTATTTAAAGGATCACTAAAGGAAAAAAAAATTGGGCTAAGTAGCTTCCTTTACCTTACTGCAGTCCCGGTTTCATGTCCTCATTGTTCGTTTTTGCTTTGAAGTTGCTGTAATTCTGCTCTGATCTCCACACTTCCTGCTTGTCTGGCTTCTTATGAAAAATCTCATGGCAGCTTTTCACTGTGGTCCAAGCTGTCATTACTGTGTGTCTAAAACTCCTCAGAACCAATCAGATTCATTTTAAAAACAAACACTGCCCTGTATTTGTTTGTTTTTGTTCTGTGTGTCTCTTTACTTCACAGAAACATGAAACCAGTTTAAAAACAAAACTAAACTTCAGGCACATTATATGATTGATTTTTATCTATTTTTAATCATTTTTAAAAGGAATCAGTTAACTATTATGTCTCTATACCCTGTAAACCAGGGGTCTCAAACTCAAATTACCTGAGGGCCGCAAGACAAGTTTTCATATCCCATGGGGGGCCGTATGCAAACTTTCAAACTTCAAAAACAGTACTGGTGTCAGCGAACGCATTATTAACCCCCCAGCACTGGTGTCAGTGGAACACATTATTAACCCCCAGCACTGGTGTCAGCGGAACACATTATTAACCCCCAGCACTGGTGTCAGCAGACGCATTATTAACCACTAGTATTGGTGTCAGCAAACGCATTATTGACCCGGACCACTGCACATGGACCACTACACCACACACTGACCACTCACCATCATGGCACAGCACATCAAGGCTCAGAGCCCAGCAAAATCAGGGCACAGCACATCAGGGCATAGCACATCAGGGCACAGGGCAGAGCACATCAGGGCACAGCACATCAGGGTACAGAGCCCAGCACATCAGGGCACAGCACATCAGGGCACAGGGCACGGCACATCAGGGCACAGCGCACATCAGGGCACAGCGCACATCAGGGCACAGCGCACAGCACATCAGAGCACAACAGGGTACAGGGCACATCAGAGCACAGCACAACAGGCAACATCAGGGTACAGGGCACTGCACATCAGGACAGGACATATCAGGACAAGGCACATGGCACATTAGGGTACAGGACATGGTACATCAGGACAGGGCACATGGCACATCAGGGTACGGGGCACATGAAACAGCACATCAGGGTACAAAGCCCAGCAAATCGGGGTACATGGGCCACAATCAGGGCACATGAGAGCAGACCAGGGCACATCAGGGTACATGAGCCCAGCACATCAGGGTACATGAGGCACATCAGGGTATATGAGGCACATCAGAGCACATCAGGGCACATGAGAGCACATCAGGGCACATGAGAGCACATCAGGGCAAAGGTCAGCATTTACTTGTTGTTTTCTTCAGATGCAGAGCAGTGCAGGAAGCGTCTGTCAGAGGTTCACTTCTCTCCCATGTCATGCTGCTACTTCCCAGCGGCCCCTCCTCTCTTCTCATCCATCCAAGATGATGTCACAAGCAAATGGGGATGGATGAGAAGAGAGGAGGGGCCGCCGGGGAGTAGCAGCGTGACATGAGAGAGAGAAGTGAACCTCTGACATTCGCCTCCTGCCCTACTCATCATGCACCTCATTCTACACTTCCGCGGCATCCGCCCTGCCTGCGGGCCATTTATTACCGGTCCGTGGGCCGCAAATGGCCCGCGGGCCGGTACTTTGATACCCCTGCTGTAAACAGTCACTTCAGAAAACATTTTTTTTCCCTTTAGTGATCCTTTAATTTATGAATTTGGTATTTTTTGATCCAAGGTGCACAGCCCATGGATTTTTTTCTTCAAAAACGAATTTTTCATAATTGAAGACTGACTACTCAAATATGTTCTAAACTGGGGTAATACATTTTTCTCCTTCTCTCATTCCTTTTCACTCCAAAGTCACCACTAAATGACAGTAAGAATAATGGCTCTGAATAGCTCTTTGTGATTCTGTGAAAAAATGCAATCTTTAAAACGCTTTGTTCAAGATGTTTCCCAATATATCACCCATTAGAAATACGATGCAGATGCTGACATTGCCAAGCCTATTGATATGACAACACTCGACAGCAGCTGCGCAATCAGAAATATAACTGGATTTATGCATTTCAGATGTTTTATTTGGATCACTTTTCAGACCTATCATAAGCCACTCCTCTAAAACAATATTGTCATAAAAAATGACAGTAAAGCTATATATTTAGCTTGCACGCAGCTGTTTCATTCCTAAAACATGTAATTAGTGTACCATATGGTATAGAGGCTTATGCAAGGATAGAGCAGCATAAATTGGTGAAATTCTACATTGCAATTGACTTAGTCAGTCCTAGTACAGCTAAAAAGCCAATACAGTTAAAATCAGAGAATAAATAAATGTAAGCCTGGTTTTCTGTTGACAGAGTGTCACATATCTGGCTGGAGATGAGCTGGCGAGGGTGACCTTTCTAGAACCTCTAGTCCACGGTTTCTCAACTAGGGTTTATTTACGGATTTCAAGTAGGGTGACCACGTTTCCAAAATGCCATTCAGGGACACACCCCCTCTCTCACCTTCCCCCCCAAAAAAATAAGTGGGGGGGGGGGGGGGAGTAGTCTCAGGGTTAATGGGGACTTTGGCGCCGGGTTATTTGTCAGGTGAATGTGCCACTTGCCACCAGATGCAGTGCCGCTTGCCACCCATAGCCTGCCACCAGATGCGGTGCTGCTGTCAGTCCCTCTGCATGAGCCACGCGCGTAGAAGGAAAGGAGTGGCGTCACTATCTGGAGAGTGAAGATCACACCAGTCCCTGCTGCTTGCCGCTGGGTGCCAGAGAAGGAGGAAGTGCTGAGGTGGGTGGGGACAGCAGTGCTAGGCCCAGGCCTCGCTCCCAGTCTCACTGTCTGAGAGTAAATTGTCACTGGTTGTAAGACGCCAGGCAGAGCCGGCCCTAGCAACCAGTTCCGGAAATGTAGTTATTAGTTAGTAGAGGGTGGTTGTGTCCTCTATTTTATTGTATTGTATTGTCCCAAAATGAAGGTGCTTGGGACCCGGGACAGACATGTCAATTGCGGGACAGTCGCGGGCAATCCGGGACACGTGGGCACCCTAATTGCAAGGGGTTCCTTGAGCAACGAGAAATTTCTGCTGAAATTCCATGGGGACTCTTACCCCATGGAATTTCCATGGAATTTCTGCTGAAGCTATTGATCTTTTTTGCTATCTGTAAGGAGGAGATTCTTCCCAATGACCACAAGTGTAAGAAGAATTCTTCCCGCTGACTATCAGACTTATGTATCATGAGTTGTAGATATAGTAACTTTTGGCAGGGGTTCCCTGACATCAAGCATTTTTTCAAGGGTTCCTCTGTGTTGAAAAAAATGTAGAAAGGCTGCTCTGGTCCATGTATCCCTCCAAAATAAGAACGTTGATGAAAGTGGTGCAGAGTGACAAAAATGTGTATGGCAAGTTTGGACGCTGAGGTTTCAGGAACCAATGAAGTAGGCCCAGCAGTGAGCAGATAGGGGTTAGTTTACTAAAACTGGAAAGTGCAAAATCTGGTGCAGCTGTGCATGGTAGGAAAATAGGCTTCTAACTTCAGCTTGTTCAATTAAAGGGGTTGTAAAGGCACACATTTTTTAGAATAGAATGCATTAAGGTGAAAAAACATCCGAGCATTTGCGGCCCCCCAGCCCACCCATTTACTCATTCATTGGTTGATTGAAAGCAGTGCAGCCATTAGTTTGCGCTGCTGTCAATCAAATCCAGTGACGCGGCGTGACAGGGGCAGGGCCGAGTGATACAGTCTGCGGCTATGGTCACAGGCTATATCACAGGAGCGAGCCCACAAGAACTAACCCCCATGGGAGAGAGCTTGCATGAAGGTGGTTAGTTATTGCGGGGAGGAGCCGAGACAGCTACCAAGGGACCCCAGAAGACCAGGTTCGGGACATTCTGTACAAAACGAGCTGCACACTGGAGGTAAGTATAACATGTTTGTTATTTTAAAAGAAATACCTTTACAACCCCTTTAAAAGGGTTGTAAAAGTTCGTCTTTTATTTTCTAAATAGGTTCCTTTAAGCTAGTGCATTGTTGGTTCACTTACCTTTTCCTTCCATTTCCCTTCTAAATGCGTTTTTTTCTATGTTTGAATTTCTCACTTCCTGTTTTTCCTCAGTAAGCTTTCCACCAGCGGTGGAAAGTCATTTAAAACAGCTTATTGAACACCTTACTGAGGAGGAACAGGAAACGAGAAATTCAGACAAAGAAAACAAAGAAAAAAAACATTTAGAAGGGAAATCAAAGGAAAAGGTAAGTGAACCAACAATTCACTAGCTTAAAGGAACCTATTTTGAAAATAAAAAACAAACCTTTACAACCCCTTTAAGCTTTGATAAAAAAAAAACTGGAAGTTAATTGGTTTCTATGCAGAGCAGTACCAGATTTTGTACTCTCAAGTTTTAGTAAATCAACCAGATAGTGTTAAATAGAAAATTCTTGAACAGAAGTGCAGGAAAACAGGAAGCATTCAGCAACAAGCGGGTAGCAAGGTAGCAGTACCAGGCTGAGGGGAAACTGTACTGCCAGGAATAAAGTCAGAGCCGGTAACAGGCAGGCAAAAGTTTGAGGCATAAAGCAGGAGAAGGGGAACTTCAGGACCAAGGTCAAAGACAGAAAGCCAGGTCAGCAGGGCCGGACTTACCATTGGGCTTGACTGGGCTAAAGCCCATGGGCCCCGTCCAATAGGGGGCCCCTCTAAAAAAAAAAAAAGCAACCCTTACTTTTTTTATTTATTTTTATCATTTTTATATTTTTATCATTATTATTATTATTATTATTATTAAAGGGTCCAGAGGTCTCCAGGGCCCCTGGATGGCAACCCCCCCCGTTTTTATAAAACAATTTCATTTTTTTTTATATATATATATATATATATATATATTTTTTTTTATTAAAGGGCTCAGAGGTCCCCAGGGCCCCATGTGGCAACCCCCCTTTTTTTTTATAAATGTTTATTTTTTTATTTTTGTTTATATTTTTTTTATTTTTTATTAAAAGGCCCAGAGGTCCCCAGACCCCCCGGATGGCAACCTCCCTTTTTTATGTATTTTTTATAAATGTTTATTTATTTTTTATTTTTTTTAGGGGTCTGGAGGTCCCCATGGGCCCACAGGGCCCCGGACAGCAACCCCCACTTTTTTTATTTATTTTTTTATAAAAAAAATATGTTTTTATATATTTATAAAAAAATAAAAATGGGCTAACTTTACTGCCTATTTTTTTTTTAAATTAATTAAATTATTTTTTTTCCAAAAAAATGCATTTAAAAAGACTGCTGCGCAAATACAGTGCAACATAAAATATTGCAACAACCGCCATTTTATTCTCTAGGCCAAGGTCTTTACTAAAAAATTATATAATCTTTGGGGGTTCTAAGTAATTTTCTAGCAAAAAAAAATAATGATTTTAACTTGAAAAGAGCTGTCAGAAAAAGGTTTTGTGTTTAACCTCCCTGGCGGTCTTCCCGTGTGTGGCACGGGGTGAGATTTTAAAGCTAAGATCGGTAACCCCGTGCCACACACGCGCTTACCTCGCTGGATGCAGAAAAAAGTTTACTTACCTTTTCTCTGCGATCCAGCGATGAATCCCCGCAGTACACGGCGGCCGGATGTCCGCCTGATGCTGTGTGTTCCGCCGATTCCCTTCCCTGCGAGCGTCGCGACGTAGGGGGGGGAACGGCGCCAAATTTAAAAATGTAAACAAACACTATACATACAGTACACTGTAATCTTATAGATTACAGTACTGTATGTAAAAAATACACACCCCCCATGTCCCTAGTGGTCTGCCCTGTGCACTACATGTAATTTTATATAATAAAAACTGTTCTTTCTCCCTGCAAACTGTAGATTGCCCATAGCAACCAAAAGTGTCCCTTTATGGCAAAAATTGTTTTAGAGCAGCTAAAAAACAGCGATAATAAATCAGAATCACTTGCAGAATTTAGCGATAGCGATTTATGGGGAAATTCGTCATAAAAAAAAAAAATAATGACAGCAAAAATTCTGCAACTGAGCAAATTTCAGTGATTTTGATTTGATTACATTATTGAATAATTTTTACTATAATTATATTATTATTTGTTATCATTTTTTATAATTATTTATTATATTATAATTTTTAATAAGAAAAAAAAAAAAAAATCATACCCAGGATGCCTATTAGACTCTTGTTTGGATAGATTTCAGTGAGTTATTCCTAAGAATTACAAGCCTACAGTATAAAACGCCAAATTCTCTTGCAAATAATGGTACCGCTTTTAGCACCTAAAATCTGAAAGAATCATACTGCCAGGGAGGTTAAGTGGTTAAAAATTCCTAATTTACATACAGAAGAAGTTAATTCCTTTGAAGAGATACAATGTTTAGACTTAACTTTCCACTGATAAAGAATGTTTCCAAAACTTGGCAGATTGCCCAGACTGACTTTTGGCTGAGAGCACACAGGAAATTCTTTGCATACCAAAGTGCAGAGAGAAAATTCTTTTCATGTGAAAGATCGTGAAACCCTGTATCAAGAATCGCAACGGGAAAAAGATCGCGATAACGATTCTTGGCGATTAATCGTGCAGCTCTAATATATATATATATATATATATATATATATTTATTTATTATTATTATTAAAGGCCCCAGAGGTCTCCAGGGCCCCTGGATGGCAACCCCCCCTTTTTTATAAAACAATTTAATTTTTTTATATATATATATATATATATATTTTTTTTTATTAAAGGGCTCAGAGGTCCCCAGGGCCCCATGTGGCAACCCCCCTTTTTTTTATAAATGTTTATTTTTTTATTTTTGTTTATATTTTTTTATTTTTTATTAAAAGGCCCAGAGGTCCCCAGACCCCCCGGGTGGCAACCTCCCTGTTTTATGTATTTTTTATAAATGTTTATTTTTTTTTATTTTTTTTAGGGGTCTGGAGGTCCCCAGGGGCCCACAGGGCCCCGGACATCAAACCCCACTTTTTTTATTTTTATTTTTTTTTAAAAAATATGTTTTTATATATTTATAAAAAAATAAAAATGGGCTAACTTTACTGCCTATTTTTTTTTAAATTAATTAAATTCATTTTTTTCCAAAAAAATGCATTTAAAAAGACTGCTGCGCAAATACAGTGCAACATAAAATATTGCAACAACCGCCATTTTATTCTCTAGGCCAAGGTCTTTACTAAAAAATTATATAATCTTTGGGGGTTCTAAGTAATTTTCTAGCAAAAAAAAATAATGATTTTAACTTGAAAAGAGCTGTCAGAAAAAGGTTTTGTGTTTAAGTGGTTAAAAATTCCTAATTTACATACAGAAGAAGTTAATTCCTTTGAAGAGATACAATGTTTAGACTTAACTTTCCACTGATAAAGAATGTTTCCAAAACTTGGCAGATTGCCCAGACTGACTTTTGGCTGAGAGCAGACAGGAAATTCTTTGCATACCAAAGTGCAGAGAGAAAATTATATTCATGTGAAAGATCGTGAAACCCTGTATCAAGAATCGCAACGGGAAAAAGATCGCGATAACGATTCTTGGCGATTAATCGTGCAGCTCTAATATATATATATACATATATATATATATTTATTATTATTATTAAAGGCCCCAGAGGTCTCCAGGGCCCCTGGATGGCAACCCCCCCTTTTTTATAAAACAATTTTTTTTTTTTATATATATATATATATATATATATTTTTTTTTTATTAAAGGGCTCAGAGGTCCCCAGGGCCCCATGTGGCAACCCCCCTTTTTTTTTATAAATGTTTATTTTTTTATTTTTGTTTATATTTTTTTATTTTTTATTAAAAGGCCCAGAGGTCCCCAGACCCCCCAGATGGCAACCTCCCTGTTTTATGTATTTTTTATAAATGTTTATTTTTTTTTATTTTTTTTAGGGGTCTGGAGGTCCCCAGGGGCCCAAAGGGCCCCGGACAGCAACCCCCACTTTTTTTATTTATTTTTTTATAAAAAAAATATGTTTTTATATATTTATAAAAAAATAAAAATGGGCTAACTTTACTGCCTATTTTTTTTTAAATTAATTAAATTAATTTTTTTCCAAAAAAATGCATTTAAAAAGACTGCTGCGCAAATACAGTGCAACATAAAATATTGCAACAACCGCCATTTTATTCTCTAGGCCAAGGTCTTTACTAAAAAATTATATAATCTTTGGGGGTTCTAAGTAATTTTCTAGCAAAAAAAAATAATGATTTTAACTTGAAAAGAGCTGTCAGAAAAAGGTTTTGTGTTTAAGTGGTTAAAAATTCCTAATTTACATACAGAAGAAGTTAATTCCTTTGAAGAGATACAATGTTTAGACTTAACTTTCCACTGATAAAGAATGTTTCCAAAACTTGGCAGATTGCCCAGACTGACTTTTGGCTGAGAGCAGACAGGAAATTCTTTGCATACCAAAGTGCAGAGAGAAAATTATATTCATGTGAAAGATCGTGAAACCCTGTATCAAGAATCGCAACGGGAAAAAGATCGCGATAACGATTCTTGGCGATTAATCGTGCAGCTCTAATATATATATATACATATATATATATATTTATTATTATTATTAAAGGCCCCAGAGGTCTCCAGGGCCCCTGGATGGCAACCCCCCCTTTTTTATAAAACAATTTTTTTTTTTTTATATATATATATATATATATATATATTTTTTTTTTTATTAAAGGGCTCAGAGGTCCCCAGGGCCCCATGTGGCAACCCCCCTTTTTTTTTATAAATGTTTATTTTTTTATTTTTGTTTATATTTTTTTATTTTTTATTAAAAGGCCCAGAGGTCCCCAGACCCCCCAGATGGCAACCTCCCTGTTTTATGTATTTTTTATAAATGTTTATTTTTTTTTATTTTTTTTAGGGGTCTGGAGGTCCCCAGGGGCCCAAAGGGCCCCGGACAGCAACCCCCACTTTTTTTATTTATTTTTTTATAAAAAAAATATGTTTTTATATATTTATAAAAAAATAAAAATGGGCTAACTTTACTGCCTATTTTTTTTTAAATTAATTAAATTAATTTTTTTCCAAAAAAATGCATTTAAAAAGACTGCTGCGCAAATACAGTGCAACATAAAATATTGCAACAACCGCCATTTTATTCTCTAGGCCAAGGTCTTTACTAAAAAATTATATAATCTTTGGGGGTTCTAAGTAATTTTCTAGCAAAAAAAAATAATGATTTTAACTTGAAAAGAGCTGTCAGAAAAAGGTTTTGTGTTTAAGTGGTTAAAAATTCCTAATTTACATACAGAAGAAGTTAATTCCTTTGAAGAGATACAGGCCCAGATTCACAGAGCGATTACGCCTGCGCAACTGCTGTTGCGCGTGCGTAAGTCTAAATGTGCGCGTGCGTATAGTTGGACGCGATTCACAAAACAATATACGCCAGAAATCTACGTTTTTTGGTCCGGCGTAATTGAATTAGACATTCGCTTCCCTTCGCGCAAAACTGCGCTAGACACACCATTGATTTGCTAGTCAAATATGCTAATGAGGGAGTTACGGGGATTCACAAAAAAACGCAGTTGCTGCGCAGGCTACGCGATGTGCGCAACAGCAAAATGTTCTGTCTAAAGTTAGAGGACCTAAAAGCTGGTCTAAATTTTGAAAAAAAGTCTAATTGTCAGATAAAGCAACACTGTTAGTGAGGAGTTCAGCAGTCACACGTGTTGCCCAACAATCTGTATGCCAACATGCCAGGGGCATCGTCGCGCATAGCTATACTACTGACTTTAGATGAACAAAGAAGGATGAGGGCACGGAGGATGGCACTAAGGAGGGCACGGGAGATGTTTTTTTTTTTTTTTTTTTTTGCTTATATAAAATTTACAATTTAAATTAATCTAATACTATATTCTTATCTGATACAAGCCCCTCACTCTTCACTTGATATATCACACACGCATAGACATCTTTGGCATGAGAGATTCTGAGGTGTCTCGCATCTTCAGATTCACCCCTCATGCCATCCTGGAATTACCACAACCTTGCAGGAGGACATCAGCAGCCCAACACATGGCACCACCCATGACACCCATGACAGCTACATATACAATCAGAGCCCCATCCCCACAGATTGCAAACAGAACATGTATGGGGACAGCTGGCTGGTTGGTGAGTGACATGGGTGGCAGGCATGACTATCCCCTCCCGTGATGCACACCTCACAAGTGGCACATGCATGACTAACATCCTCCTGTCTTTTCCCTTCAAGGTGACTCTGCATATGCACTGGTACCCCATCTCATGACCCCATCTCATGCCAGCTCACATTATGCATCTTTGCACGTTAAACACACACATTAATCATGGCACAATGAGAATGCATGCATGCACACCACTGTGGTCCCTAGCACACACACCCCACATCCTCATCACATTGCATTGGCACCAGTCCACCATGCAGGACTGGTGGGCTGCAACGCCATGCCACGGCTCCAATTATGTCACTGTACATTCATACACCATTCACACAGACCTGGCGATCACTTCTCCACCACAAATGAGGGTGACACCCCTTTTCCCGCAGGAATATCACCCCCACATTCCAAAATCATACACAAACAGAACCAAAAAAATTAAATAAATGACGAGCAAAAATAAAAAATGCCCAGCAAAAATATAATTTAAACAAAATAACAACAAAGAAAACACATAAAAGACAAAAATCACTCTGCAAAACAGTCCTCAAATATCTCAAAGACACGTCACAAACAAACAAAAGCACCTTGCTGTAGAGGGAGGGATACAAAGGGATGTATTTTTGCAAAGGAAGTGCATTTGTGTGTGTCTATTTATGCTGTCTGCGTAGTTCATAAAGTTGCCCTAGTCCATTTCCAATTTCAATGATTGCGCCGCTCCCGAGTTGTGAGCATGCGCACAACGGAGCTGACATGGTTTCCTTCACGCGCGCATGCGCGAGTCGGCCGGCCCTTCATTTGCATGGGGTCACGGCTCATTTCAATGTAACACGCCCACGTCCTTCCCAATTTGTATTACTCCTCCTTACGCCTCCGGAAAAAACCTTACGTTTGCGCAAGCTCTTGCGTAAAAGCTACGTGAATCGCCGGATTACGCGGCTAGATTGCGCAAGTCTAACGGAAAAGTGGTGCGCTACGCCGGAATGATAATGCGCCGATCTACGTGAATCTGCCCCACAATGTTTAGACTTAACTTTCCACTGATAAAGAATGTTTCCAAAACTTGGCAGATTGCCCAGACTGACTTTTGGCTGAGAGCACACAGGAAATTCTTTGCATACCAAAGTGCAGAGAGAAAATTATATTCATGTGAAAGATCGTGAAACCCTGTATCAAGAATCGCAACGGGAAAAAGATCGCGATAACGATTCTTGGCGATTAATCGTGCAGCTCTAATATATATATATACATATATATATATATATATATATTTATTATTATTATTAAAGGCCCCAGAGGTCTCCAGGGCCCCTGGATGGCAACCCCCCTTTTTTTCTTTAGGTTTTTTATAAATGTTTATTTTTTTATTAAAGATGAGAGTCAACCCATCCCCCCCCCCGCTCAACAACTTTAATGTGCACCCCCCCGCTCAACAACTTTAATGCCCCCCCGGTCAACAACTTCAATTCGCCCCCCCCCTGCTCAACAACCTCAATTCGCCCCCCCCCCCGCTCAACAACTATGATCCCCCCTCGCTCCAGGGGGCCTCTTCAACACTCAAGCCCAGGGGCCCCCACCACCCTAAGTCCTGCCCTGCAGGTCAGTAATAGAGCCCCGGAAGAAGTCCTTGTAGTGACGAAACCGGTTGGGCGACGAGACTCTGTCTACGCCATCGCAAGTTTTTTTAGACTTTGAATTTTAAACTGCAGTTTTTATGCTTTTAATGCACTGTGTATCTTATGTTGTGTCTGAATAAAACGCCTTTTAAAAGTTTTTTTACACTATTGGAAGCCCCCCTTATTATTTCTTGTGGGAATCTGTTCAGCGGATATGAGGTTCTGATCCAGTCATCTGGAAGAGCTGTTGGAGATAGGTATATTCTTTATAGTTGACAGTTTCCTATGCTTGTCTGACCTTCCATAACAGAGGGTCCACCATGTGGGGTAAGGCCTTGTACACACGAGGGAATAAATCAGCTGAAACTGGTCTGACGGACCATTTCATCCGAAAAATCCGCTCGTCTGTATAGGCAAACGGACCGTTTTGGCCGGATTTCTCCTGCGGACAAATTCCAAAGCATGCTTTGAAATATTTCCGCCGGACACATGTCCGTCGGATATGTCCGCTCGTGAGTACACAAAAGCATCGGACCAAAAACCCGCGCATGCTCAGTCAAAACGATGGGACGGGAGCACTCGTTCAGGTAAAACTCGCGTTTGTTTGGGACCTGGCACATTCGTCACCTAAACTCTCTCTATAGTGTCCCGTTTCTAGCGTTTTTTTGTTCTTTGTTCTCTTGCTAGACGAAACCCGTTCTCTTGCTGATGCATATTTGTCCCGATGTCACATACTGAAAGCTTGCATTTTCGTTAGTGTTTTTTCTATTTGACACTGTTTGCTAGCCAGATGTCCCCACATTTATTTCCGTTCTCCACATTTTTATTATGTCTATTTTGACTTAATGTTGAGGGTATCATATTTATTTTTTTGGTGTGCTTTTTTTTTTTAGTTGTATTTTACGGTTTAGGAATATTTCCAAATTATGTTATTTTTGTTGTTTCATCATGTTTGTTTGTTTTTTGTTAAAATTCCCTTTTATTTTCCCAACTTATGTCATTTTGTTGTTTCATCCTTTATTTTTTTCCTTTTTTTGGGGGGGGGGGTTTGAAAAACTTTCAGGCTTCTTTTGGGTTTACCAAGTTCGACCACAAAAGGTCCCCCCCCCCCCCCCAAGGAGTTTGTGTCCTTTGCAAATGCCACATTTTATTTTACAAATGTCTGACGCTTACTCACCACAGTATAAAACAAATTAGACAAGGTTTGAAAGTAACTACAAAAGCCATTTATTTCCGGCCAAAAAATAAATTATAAATCACCAGAACGGCAGCACTTGATGAGATTGCAACATACATGCATACTTGGGAATTACAACATGATGAAGGATAAATTTAGTAACCTCAGGAGTCAATATCAAAAATCAGAATCAGCAGCACATGAACAAAGGAACCCAAGCTGTGCTACTCCAACGAGCTCAGTTTTTTGGACAATCAACTGGATGGCAGGGAATCATCTTCTCGACTTCTTTCCAGACTTCCTTCCAGCGCAACTTCTATGGGTCTGTCCACGGACCCTTGCAGGTGGGGGTGATGTGGCAGCAGGAGGAGGATGATGATGATGGGGAGCAGGCCAGGCCGGGTCACACAGCACACTGCTCAGCTCGTCCCTTTTCATCTTGGCCAGGACCTGATTAATCAGGTCCTTGGCCAGGCTTTTTTGCTCCTCCCCCCCTTGGTTGAGCTCATTGGCCACAAATGCACTACAGCATTCTGTTGGGTTGAGGGGGGCCCTCATGATTTCTGCAGCCTCCCGTATAACCTCCAGGCTTTCGTCTTGCACCACACTCCTGCGCCTCCTTGCAGCTGGTGGCCTCATCTGGAGGGGAGGAACTTGGCTGATGGTGCTCAGCCTGGGCCTGGGGACCTGCTGCACCTCACTTGGCCTCCTCCTGGCTGCCACTCCCCCCTTCTGCCTGGCTGACATTAGCTGCAGGAGCTGCCACCTCCTGGCTGGTCTCTTCTTCCTGTGTATAAAAAAGGTACATGTTGTAATATTTTGCACAATCAATCACGCACATTTTCTTTCTCTAGACTGTTTCAGTTAGTATTAATTTGAATTAAACAGACTGTCCTTCTGACCCCTGCATTTGGCATCCCTGACACCTATTTGTAGGCCCACAACTTTGGTTTCTCTTCCCAAGGTTTTTTTTTTTGTTTACCAGATCAACTCACTAATTAAAAATAAATAGCAGCACCAAAATATGTTGGAAAATACTATACCTCATCGAAGATGGCCAGATCTGGCTCCATGTCAGCCAGCCCCGCTTCAGATTCTGCAGGGCTCCTGGGATCTGGGGAAGTTCCGCTGGGAGGAAGGCTGGAAGGTAGTGTTGAATCTGAAGCCCTGCCATCCAGTTCATCGTTCAAAAAACTGAGCTCTTTGTAGCACCAGAGCTTGGGTTCCTTTTTCTTAGCTGCTGCTGATCCTGATTTCTGATATTTTCGTTTTTATACACATTTCTGTAGCTTCTCCTGAGGTTACTAAATTTATCCTTCACCATGTCGCCTGTGCAACTTGGCACCCAAGTGTGCAGGTATGTAGCAATCTCATCAAGTGCTGCCGCTCTCTTCTGGGTATCTAAATATTCTGGGTGCTTGGTGTCCCAAAGAAGGGGCATATCCCGATAGCGGGTTATTAGCTGCATTGTTGCCTCCTTCCCTTTCAGCAAATCCATCTTGACCAGCTTTCACCTCCTAAAAATTCTTTCAATAGTAATATCTATAATCGAAAAAGACAAACAAACACAAAGCACAACTTAAAAAAGGCTCAGCTTTGAAATTCTCAAAATATGTGCACATTCATTCATTTTAGAGCAACTACAGTATACAAACACAGTGTCTTCTGCTGCTACATAGCTGGCCAGCTCTGCCGCATTGTTGTAGCCCCCAAAAAAGGTGTCATGCAGAGCCATTTGTTGAAGTTGTAGCATGTAGCATGTAGATAAGAACACATCCACCATGAATATTAATGCTAGTACTCATCAAGGCACTAGTTCCTGTTTAGCCAGGGCCGCCATCATGAATTTTGGGGCCCCTTACACAGCTTCAGGCATGGGCCCCCTGAAGCAGTGAACTGGGGGGGGGCTGCCGCATGATGAAATAGAGAAGCGGGGGGGGGGGCTGCTGCTGAGAAGCGGGGGGGCCCTTTACAAAAATAAGCAATAAAGGAAAATATATGTAAAAAAGGGGGGTAGCAATCCGGGGCCCTGGGGACCTCCGGACCTCTAAAAAAGCTACTAAAAAATACAATATTTAGTAATATATATTTTTTTGGGTGGTTCCTATCCGGGCCCCTTATACAGGTGTAATGCCTGTACCCCCCTGATGGCGGCCCTGGGGGTAGCTATCATGCCCCTCAGCATTGATGGCAGAAAACACTAACTACTTATCTCTGTACAACCAACACACAACAATACTTGCATGATCTGACTGCATACTCTAAAATCCAAATAAAGAGGATAGAGAATTCTCTACATATATCTTGATGAAGTGATGTGTACAAGCACTTGGCTCTCTAAATTTTATGGTGTGCCCCAAAATGCCTAAATACCAGTAGCACTAAAAGGGTGCAAACAACATTGAAAAGCCCCATCCCCCCATGGCTGTTCAAATTCTAGGCCTCTGATCCGATGTTTTCATTTACCTTTGTCTCTCTCTCTCCTCGTTTCCGCTCGAGTAATCTCCGCGTAACCTAAGTAATCACGTCGTTTCCATTATATCCCCACGCAATCAAGAAGCGCCGCCCTCGTCTCCGCCCATGACGTACCAATTCCTGTTTTCCACGCCCCTATGCAATGTAGATTGGAAAATATGGCGATGTCACACGAGCGCACATTAGCCTCTGATCGGGATCTGGAAGGGACAGAGGCCGGAACGTCCAGATCCAGGCCAAAACGATACAAGGCCACAAACATGTCTCTACAAGAGATGGTGGAGATGGTGTCCATACTGCGACGGAAGGACTATGATGGTGAGCATGGGCCATACAGCACCCCTAACCGGAGGAAGTCCAAAATTATGGATAAGGCGGCGACAAAACTTTTTGAGATTTTTGGGGTCACCAGGTCAAAAGAGCAGCTCCGGAAACGCTGGTCCGACTTAAAACTGCGCGAGCCAAAGCAGTATCGCAAAATCCTGAAAATCATAGAAAAAGTAAGTACTTTAAAATGTCTTTGGAGTGCCTATTGTTTTTTCAAATGTTTTGCCATGTCTATTTCGCCATCTGCCTCGTTGGCCTGCTTGTATTTTTGAACCCCTGCATTGTAAACTTAGTAATGTTTGTCTAATAAATCCGATGACTTGCCACGATCGTAGGCAACATCGTTCCATCACCTAGTTTCTCCAAAATCCGCGGGTCCGGGAACATCACACCTGGACGTGGCTATTTGGCGAAAAACATCGTTTAGAGAAACAATGAGGAAAATATGATTTGTTTGTGCAAACGAAGTTGATTTTAAAAGGCAAACATGATTCATTTATTCACACATTGATGAGATAACCTAATAAGCAGCTGTTTTCACATCTGTAATTTTGAGAACCTGTGTCTCCCCCCATAAAATACTAATTTGTACTTTTGGTGAAGGGACTCCAAAAACTACTTATTCAGGAGGCCAGCCATGTGTGTCACTTCACCAAAAAAGGCTCATTATATCACAGCTTGGGACAAGTCATCTACCAAAAAAATATGCTTTTTGCTGGAATAAGCCCAAAACTACAATTGTAACGCCACTTCTAAGCAATGTTTGCAAATTAGGCCCTCCAAAAATATCTGGTTGCTGATGAGTTTCCTTTTTTTTGTTGGTTTTTAGGGGAAAGAAGAGGACAGCGCTATGAGGAGTCAGGGAGGCCCACACTGTCTCCAAAACGGGCAAAAAAAATGTGGAGGAGGAGGATGATGAAGAAGGAGAGGAGGAAGAAGGAGAGGAGGAAGGGAGAGAGGAGGAAGGCGGATTGGTGGAGGAAGGCGGATTGGTGGAATTAGGCGGATTGGTGGAATTAGGCGGATTGGTGGAGGAAGGAGAAGTTGAAGAAGTAGGAGAAGTTGTAGAAGATGTTGAACTTCTCAGTACAACAGGTCAGTGAAACCCCAGCTTTGCAGGGAAAAAGAGATGTAGATAGGCCTGCACCTTACTTACTTACAATGTTTTTTTTTATTCTTGTCATTTTTAGGGGATGAAGATGGGATTAGCACATCTGTTGCTCCTATTTTTTCTCGTGCAAGTGCACAAATCCTAATACAGCAGATAATGGAGTGCAGCACGGAGCTGGCCAATATGAGGGAAAGGATGGTGGTGATGGACCAAAACTTCAAAAACATGCTAGATATTTTGGGACGTATATAGAAGACTATCCCCCCCATCTGCCCCCCCCTGGCCCACCCCCCTGCCCTCACCCCCAACCACCCCACTCTCAAAGATGTTGTATATTTTTACATTAAAATATGCCAAAATTTGAGGATGCACACACACACACTTGGGTTTATTTATTAAAGCTATAACCTGCAAAAGCAGCCTCACTTGGCATATAAACCAATCAGCTTCCATGTTTAGATGCAAAAGCTGAATTGAATAAGCTCAATTTGCAATTCTATGCAGAAATAAGCCTGAGTTTGCACTGTTTAGTAAATAAACCCCAGTGTGTGTTCACATGTGATATCTGCCATCACAGTACATCGATTGTCTGTGCTTTGTGGGTGCAACCCCTTCCTCGCTTATCAAGTAGGTGAGAGAAAGGGGTTGCACCCACAAAACACATACATTGATCACCCATGATGGCAGATAGCACATGTGAACATTTGGCATGGGATCTCAGGCGAGAATACACCATTTGGCACATCACACACACAGCATGTGTGCATCCTCAAATTTTGGCGGATTCCGGGGTGACATTAGACCATGTCGTCTGTGTTTGGTATGCTAAATAAAAGGTTGAACTTTGTAAGTTCCATTGTTACATATGTTTGTCAAAACCCAAAAAATTTTGTTGAAGACAAAAATCCTTTCTAAACACATTTTTGTACGAAAAGCCTAAAGATTTTTGGAAAAACACCAAATAAAAAAAATATTTTTTCAACAAAAAAGCAGTGGCTTCTTATTTGTAGGCTCAATACCCAGTTTGTAGAAGAGTGACTAGAATGTGCAATTGTGTGTATTTACTAAAACCTGCTAAGTAAATTGTGCACAAGAAGTGCACTAGTTTCAGAACCTGGAAGACAGATCAAAAGAGAAAAAGCAATAATGACAAACAACTGAATAAAGTCCAATGGTCAAATTATTTATTAGTTCTTTGTAATATTTCTTTCTTTTGAGGGCCGAATTAGAAAGAAATATTAATCTGGCATAGCTATGGCCCCCCGACCCATAAAGTACTCAACATATTTGCGTACCTCACGAGCAGATTCGGTGACCGAGCCAGCGCGACCAGTGTCCAGCCCAGGAAGGGTATCTGAGGGTAGTCCTGCCTCAGCACCGATGTTGGGTAGGTACGTCTGGGAATGCCTGCGTAAAAAATTATGCAATATGCAGCAGGCCAAAATAACAGAGTTAAATTTATATTCCGCCAGATGTATCGCTGTCTGGAACAGGCGGAACCGGCTGGCAAGTATCCCAAAGGCATTCTCAAAAAACCCTCCGGGCCCTGGCCAGCCGGAAATTGAAGACCCTCCTCTCCGGGGTGAGGGTCCTCTGGGGAAAAGGCCGCATGAGGTGAGGTCCAAGCCCGAAAGCCTCGTCCGCTAAAAAAACAAACGGAAGTCCTTCCACATTGTCTTCATCCGGTGGCAGTTCAAGACCACCAGTTTGTAGACGCCTGTAAAATTCGGTCCGCGCGAACACTCCCCCATCAGACAGCCGGCCATTCTTCCCCACGTCCACATACAAAAATTCGTAGTCTCCCGACACCACCGCCATCAACACGATACTATGAAAACCTTTGTAGTTATAATAGTACGACCCCGAAAGAGGTGGCGGCACTATGCGGACGTGCTTCCCATCAATTGCCTCTCCGCAGTTAGGAAAATCACACCGCTGGGCAAAGTGGGCAGTCTGCCATTCCTGTGGCGTGGAGGGAAACTGTGGGGACAAAACAAAAATTCAAAATTAGTACTTTGGCACATAAAAAACATTGCAAACACTAGTAAAAAAACATCATTCTGCAACATCACAGTATTAACATTTCTAAATATTAGTGTGTAGTGAGTATTTAGGGCTACAAATCCAGAGCCAATTATTATCAGACTACACATCCCGCTGATGGGGCAATAAACTTTTTTAGGGGGGGGGGAGTTGAACTACAATGGAGCAGGACCAAAAAAAAATAAAAAAAAATAAAAAGGTGTGTTTGTCCCTAGGAGATGATGCTGGATAGGTTAGTAGTGATGAAGGTAAAAATATGCAGGTAGGCCAAACAAAATTAACCTGGAAAGCTTAACAACATGCATGGGGAGAAAAGGGAACATTCTGCACACAGCATATTACAATCATGGCAATTAGGAAAACCAACAAAAAAAGTTTCTAAAATTGGCATACATTATTAAAGACACAGATTGTGATGTTAAAGGAGGAAACTTACCGTTATAAACTCCTCCTGCATCACTTGTTCTCAGATGCCTGTTGAGAACTTGAGGTCCTGCAGGCTCCTCCCAGTCGCCAGGTACCGCAACGTGGCAATAAGCCTCTGCTCAGCCGGAATGGCTTGGCGCATCACAGTGTCCTGCCTCGTGATATAGGGGGACAGGAGATCCAGCAGACGGTGGAAAACGGGGTCCGTCATACGGAGAAAGTTCCTGAAGTCATCAGGATTATTCTCCCGGATCTCCCTAAGCAGAGACATATGAGAGAATCGGTTACGCTGGCGCAACCAATTCTTGGTCCAGGAACTCCTCCTCCTACTGTTCCTGTCCAAATCACTGGAATGCACACAGACTCCAGAACAAAACCCATAAACAGCACAAACTCGTGAAAAGTTGCGCTGCTGCTCCATCATGGCTTCAAACCGGCCGGCTGGTCAGTCAAGAACACACTCAAACAGAAAGCACCCCCAAATCCAGCAATACCTGCAAAGATCGCACGTCAAACAGATACGACCGTACAGGACGGCACTGCAAAGCAGAAACGCCGCGCACGGCGACACTGAAGGACAAATACGAGCCCACAAGCACACACTGAACCAGAAAATACGACCTGTTAAGCGCGGAGACTGAAAAGCACGAATCAGCTCTAACCAAACCTTCACTAACACGGAACTAGCAAAAGTGGAACAGAGGGCGGCGCCGTAGGCTTTGGCATTCCCCTTTATAGTGACGTCGTACGTGGTTTACGTGCCCGCGTTCTGGTCCGCTGGGATTTCTGTCCGATGGTGTGTACGCTCATCAGACCAACGGACAAATTTGCCTTGTCCGCTGGGAAATATCCGTTGGATGTTTCCGACTGGATAAATTACATCGTGTGTACAAGGCCTCAGAGTACAGCCTTACTTTATGTTGGTGATTCACCTGGTGAAGGATACCATTTGGAGTTCACAGCACCCAGCACTTTATTCAGCATGTTTCAATGAATTGGACTTATTAATTTATTTTGCTGACACTTTTTTGGACTTTATCATCCATCCACATTTATATTATGTTCACTTAGCGCAACTTACTTTGTACCCAGTAATAGAGCATAGGCAGAAGGAGCTTGGGTCAGGATAAAGACTGGCTGATATAGAGTTCTTACTTCTTACAATTTAGGGTTTAATTCATATACAATCCGGCTGATTAGATCTTCAAGACAGAATAGAGAGTTAACTGAATGAATGAATGAAAAACTTGTATAGCAAATGCGAACTTAATCTCCTCAAGGCACTTTTGCAGCCAGTGTCCACTCGTGTCTTCAGAAGAGATGGGCCTTAAGCTTCTTCCTGAAGGCCAGATTGTTTTCTTCTGAGCAGATGTCCCCAGGTAGAGTGTTCCATAGCCGGGGTCCTCGGACTGCGAATTTTTGTTGCCTTTTGATTTGTAGCGGTACTTGGGGATGTGAAGGAGGTTCTGGTTAGTTGACCGGAGGGGGCGACTTGGGGTGTAGTGCTTTATTTTATCGGAGAGGTATTGCGGTGGCATTTTTTTGCTTGTGTACATTTGTGAGTGAGGCAGAGGGTCTTAAATGTAACCCAATCCTTCACAGCTAGCCAATGGAGGGTCCTCTGTGGCAGGCGCAGCACTATGAAGTGCCTCATGCGCTGTGGCATTAGAAGAATTGTGATATCTCTGACTTTTCAGTCCAACAAGACTGTCTATTACTCTGAAATTCCTCTATTGTCGTTCTATGGAAGCAGTAGGTTTAAAGAGCACACCAAATGCTTAAAATAACTTCTTTATTAACTTCACTTTTCTTCATATAAAATACAGTCCATGTACAAAAACACGTGATGAATAAAGTATAACAGAAAGTGGTGGTTCAAATATTCAATCTTGTCATTTAACATAAGATGGTGGATATATTTCTTTCTTCAGTATTTACTCTCTCTCTCTCTCTCTGTAAGTTATAAAAGCATTCTCTAATTTCTCTAAAAGGTATAACTCTGTGGTTTGCAGGGTTTGATGAGGTTGATTTAGTTTGTGAATTAGGTTTGTCAATTAGTTCGATTTGGTTTGGTTTGGTTCGGTTAGGTTAGGTTAGATGAGTAAGCTCTTGAATTAGGTTTGTTTGGTTTGGTTTGGTTCGGGGGTATGGTGGAACTACAAGTGAACACACAACTAGATCAGTATACAGTTCTAACCACACTATTTACAATAGGAACATTTATATAACTGTATGACATACCTATTTTGGCCCCTTTTGCTTCCATAAAACAGAACTCTGGCCTTGTGTGTCTGCTCTGCTCTCTGTCTGTGGAATGAAAAGATTTAGCAGCACATGTGCTGGAAACTTCCCAGACAGAAAGATGCAAAGCTGGCTGTGACTGGTCAAGACTCTGCTCAATGTGAGATTGGTTGTGATTGGCCAAAGCTTTCGATGAGTCACAAAAGCTTAACTCTATGCTTTCTGGTATGAATTCTACTGTGTTATTGCTTACCTCTTCTGTCATATAAATAAATGATTCTTAAAGGCATATTTTTTCTTTTGCTTCTGTGAACACAACATACAACTGTTATATGACATCCAAGCATAAAACCACAGTGAATAACTCTGATTTTGTCTCTCACATATACACATGTGCACTACATTTAGGTTCTTAGCAGGTTTAGCTGTATATAAATGTATGTTATATTAGCTACCCAAGACAAGTTCTAGCTGGCCAGCTATATCCTCAGGGACGGGGTGATTGATTCCCAGGTTTTTTTTCCAGTTACCAATCTGGCTGTTGTATTCTGGAAGACTTGCAGACGTGAAATCTGGTATTTGGGAAGTCCTAGGTAGAGGGAGTTTGCGTAGTCGAGTCGGGAATTGATGATTGTTCCAACTGCTACTGCTGTGTCTCCTTCCGGGATGAAGGGGATGAGTCTACGGATTCTATTTGTGCAACCATTGTCATGTCTGAGTCGAAGATGACTCCGAGGCTTTTGGCTTTAGTGCTGGGCAGGGACGGACTGACCATTGAGGAACTCGGGCACTGCCCGAGGGCCCCATGCCACTAGGAGGGCCTATCAGGGTTGCCAGGCTCATTAAAACCAGGGACAGTATGTAAAAATCTGTGTTTTTTTTACATCTGTCCCTGATATGTCCGAAACCTGCATGCTTTTGATGTGAAAATCCCGAGATTTTAGCTGCCCCGCCTTTGTACTGCCACCTGGCTTGGTGGCCATATGTAAGCCCGGGGGCCCCATAATCTTCTATTGCCCGGGGGCCCCATGAGTTGTCAGTCCACCCCTGGTGCTGGGGACTAATTTTCTGTGGCCTCACAAATGTAGGGTATATCAGAGAAATGAAATGTAGACTTCCTTTCAGATCTGTTTTAGCCTTTACCATTATAACATTGTGGTTGGTCTCTGTACACACTAGAAAATAATCTTAATAGACTCATTATTATATTGTATGTTTGGTAGCATACATTTACAATTTGCACTGAAGCAGGTGTCCATTAGAGAAATGTTATGCCAGTTAAAATCAGTCCTTTTTCTTTAGGCAGGTTAGTGTTGACTTAGCAAGTGTAAGAAAGTATCCCCTGTCAGCTTGTTGCAGCACCAGCAGCCACTTATACAGAAAGAGCCAGTTGGGATTATTTGCAAATAGAATGGAATTTGGCATTGAAATACTGTGTCACAACTGCAAGCCAAATATTTGGCTTGTGGCTGCTGCGCAGCCTCATTGAGCTCAATGGGCAAGTTTGAAAGGAGATGCAGTCTGTGAAACTTGACATGTCCAGTTAAAATTGCTGCACTATGAAGTTAAGCATTGTAGCTGCAAGCAGCTGCTATGTTTATTTAGAAGTAGGTGGTCTGTTTTTAATCATCCTCCTTTAGGTCACTCCCACTATTAGATGCAATCTGGTCGTGCCGATTGCTCTCTTTGGCATGCATAACAGAACTTGTTTTTCAACTGTATCCCAGCATGGTGGCTGTTAATTTGTCATGCTGTGTTGACTTTTTAAATGTAAGCCAGGCCAATTGCCTCTTATGGGTATTGTCAGAGTTTACAGATTGTGTTTCTACTTTATAAATATCGATTGTTTTGGTTCCTAATAAAAGGTTTGTAATTTTTTTTCAGGTTGTCAGAAAAAAATTTGCTCAGTAAATTTTCCATGTTCTATCAGTAAAAAGAGTTGCAACAGGCTGCTGTAGAATGACAAATATTCAGGGGCGGACTGACCATTTGGGCACTTGGGCACTGCCCGAGGGCACCATGCTACTGGGGGGAGCCCCATCAGAGTGGCCAGCCTCATTAAAACCAGGGACAGTATGTAAAAATCTGTGATTTTTTTTATTTTTTTTTAAATCCCAAGATTATAGCTGCCCCGTCTCTCCAATACCTTTTCAGTGTGTGTATGTGTATTTTGTGTGTATACTGTGTTTGTATATTGTGTGTCTGTGTGTGTATACTGTGTATGTATACTGTATGTGTATGGGTGTGTATACTGTGTGGCCCCATTATATATTGCCCGGGGGCCCCATAATCTCCCATTGTCCAGGGGACCCATAATCTCCTATTGCCCAGGGCCCCCATGAGTTGTCAGTCCGCCCCTGCAAATATGCTAAACCTAACAATGTGAACCTTTATAAGATGTTCCTTCCAAATGCAATATTGAAATGAGCTAAATTACACTTGATTAATGTTGTTTCAAGAACAATAATATTAATTAGGAATATGCATGCACAAAATTGACTATTTTTTCTGCTTTTGCTTGGCTTGCAGGGATCCAGACATCCCATCGGATGCCTCTCTAATGTACAAAGTGATTTTAACCCATGTCAGAGACAAGCCCAGTCTAGGGGTTCTTACCACTGCTGACCGTATTACGCTTGCAAACCAGAAACGGGAATGTGGAAATTTCCATTTTGAGCGGGAAGAATATCGAAGTGCCATGCACTCTTATAGCCAAGCACTGAGCATCCTCATTCTACCCACTGCAGGTAACTGTTACTGCAGAACATACTTAGATTCTAAATACTATTGCTAACAGTTTATCCTTCGACTCATTCATTTTTTTTTTATATTTATAACATTCAAAGAGCCTGTATATACAAATAACAACATGGAGCTGCGGATCGGCCCAATCTCCTGATTGGCTCACTGGCTGTGATTGACAGCAGTAGGAGCCAATGACCCCCACTGCTGCCAAAAGCCAATCGGGAGTGCAAGTCCCTGGAGAGCCAAGGCACTCGTGGACATCGCTGGATAGAGAGGAGGCTCAGGTAAGTATTAGGGGGGCTGGGGCTGCTTGACTGACCTCAACCTGCCAGAACACCTTTGGGATGAATTAGAGCAGAGACTGCGAGCCAGGCCTTCTCGTCCAACACCAGTGCCTGACCTGACAAATGCATTTCTGGTAGAATGGTCAAACATTCCCATAGACACGCTCCTAAATCTTGTGAACAGCCCTCCCAGAAGAATTGAAGTTGCTCTGGGATGGAATAGAATAGAATACTGGGGCAAAAGAAAATAAGGCCAACAATGATATAGGGGAGGGAGGGTTAGGCTAGGCGGGGGGGGGGGGGGGGTAGTGGGGGCTGGGAAGGTGGGAAGGTAGATGTGAGGGTAGGCATAGGATAATTTAAGATTCGTACACAATTTCACAATTTTGGTGTTCATGTTTGCATATTTGCACAATTGTATCATACCCTTATTTTGACTATCTGTATGAAAACGTAATTTTTTTAAATATCGGAAAACAATAAAGAGAAGTTAAAGAAAAAATAGAATAGAATACTGTTAATAAAGATCAGTTTATTACCAAAATCACAGGGTATGTATGGGCATATCTGTTCTGCAGTGGTTACTGGGCTGCTTTCAAACTTATCTGCAGATGCAGAGCAGCGCACCTGCGGGTTACCTGCACTGAGCCATAGACTTACCTGCGCGTTTGGTGAGCGATCTAAAAGAATATAATAGAAGTCTATTGTAAAGTGCAGAAAACCCAAAGGTACACTGTGTTGCACCCGCGGTGCGGGTAACCCACAGCGCATCGGTGTGAGAGCAGCCATGGGCCCCATTCACATGGTCAACCCAACCCAGTTGGACCCTCTATTCACCTCTAAAGAGTGGCAGATTTAAACCGACTTGTGTCCTACAGTACCTGTCTGCGAGAATGTGTTTCCAGCACAACGGCATTTTGCTGATTCTCGGCGACAGTGTGCCAACATCTCACACTCGCTGGAATAGGAAAAGCACATTCCAGCAAGCGCGACATAGAAGCGACGGGGATCCGACTTGTATTCCCGCCAATTCTAGATGCGTCGCTCCCCAGTCCTTCACCCGTTCACTCTCCGGTGCCTTCTTTCTGTCTTCTTTGTCGTCTTCTGCCTTCTTCTTTTCTTCCGATGTTGACATGACACTCCCTCCCACTGTAATGCCGGGTGTAGGGTGTGTGGCAATTTATATAGGCCTCTTATGACGTCACAGTCACAGCATTCTCTGTCGGTCCCGGAGCTGTGATGTGATGTCATAAGGGGCTTATATAATGTAAGAGTTTTCCTTACAATCCATATTCTGGTACGCTCCTGGGGGGGAACCCATGCCGGTTTTTTTATTTGAAAGTTGGGGCGTGGAATTCCCCCTCATGCATCATACCAAACGCTGCATCTAGAATTGGCGGGAATCCAAGTCGGATCCCCGTCAATTCTATGTCAGCTTTTTCCAGTCACGGCGAGCCGTCTCGGTGCTGGCTTCCGTGACGGGGCTCGTAGCTGGTCAATCTTGCAGAGAAAAGGAGCGAGATTGACACAATATCGCAGTCACCTACTGAACCTGCAATCTAATCCAGTTATGTCCATGTCCGCTCTACATATGCAGAGCGGACCTGGACCTGCCATCCACCCGCTCCGCTCTTTGTGACCCGTGACCAGTTACCAAGTCGCTTAAGTGGCCCTCGTGCTTTAAAAGGTTGGGCACCCCTGGTGTAAGGGCAGGTGTCCCAATACTTTTGACTATATTGTGTTTATTACGTATAGACAAATCAGTCTAATTTTCTCATATATCTGCAACAGTCACTAAACTGCCAAGCTCAACCAAAGCATAAGTGAATATGTGAATATGCACTGGTACAGTCTATGGCATTGTGTGCATAAACTTCCAATACTAGTTAAAAAGAACATGTAAAATAATCTGAACTGCACAAAGTAAATGATGCATGGTGTTCCTTTAACGAAACAGTATTTGCCTGGAAACTGCCCGAGGTCAAACGTGTGTGCGTCACGCAGTTTCAGGACGGCTGGCCACATAGTCATAAATGCATTAGAGAAGATTATCGAAGCACAAAATGTGCATCACAAATAGGAAACATAATCATGACATTAATAAGACCTTTGTATCTTCACAATTGCTGTTAACCAAATTAGTGTCTCCTATAGGTGTCTTTTAATCAGAGATAACCAGGAGATGCACAGTACTTTGCATGCTGGCATTCCAAAATGGAACATTATGTCTGGATATGTTGTCATGGTACCATGCGGCGGGATGTTCATACACTCGTCTCCTGGATAATGATTCACCATTATCTGTATTACTCAGAACCCCTGAGCTCAGAGGAAGAAGAGGAGATTCGTGAACATAGAATCAAGTGTCTGAATAACCTGGCAGCTGCCCAACTCAAGCTTCATCACTACGATGACGTCATTAATTCCTGCAATGCAGTCCTGGAGATGGATACCGACAATGCAAAGGCACTTTATAGGAAAGGCAAGGTAATGTCACCTTACCCCCTTTCCACATGACTAAGTAATGGAACATTGCAATGTGCTTACTGCTTTCATTGGCCAATATCAATATAATAGAAACATGATATGTTCCTGATTGTTACTGTCCAAACTAATTATAAACACTATCATTATATGGAAGGGACTTTGACATTGACTCACCCTTGAAATAGCTACCAAGCCTTGACTGCTGTTGAGTTGAGTATTCAGCATATGAACATGGAATAGTAAGAATGTGGAAATCCTTTACCACCAGCCCTGTTCCATTTGCCCTATACTATGTTTAAAGAGGAAGTAAAGGCACAAAAAAAAAGAAAAAAAAAAAAAAAAACCTTCGAGCATACTAGCTCATTATGTAATACTCACGTCCGATCGAAGCCCGGGCAGGAGTCCTTGTGTGCCGCTCGGGTGGCTGACATCTTACCCGGTGGTTATTTCCGGATATCGCGGCTCCAGCCCTGTGATTGCCAATGCCGCGATGACGTCACTCCCGGGCATTGCCTCCCTTTGGAACGGCACGATCACCTTTGCTAAAGTGCGCCTGCGCCGATGTCTATGGAACATGCACCGTAGACATCAGTGCCCGTGATTTTAGTAAATATCTTCTAAACTGTGTAGGTTTAGGAGATATTTCAAGCACCTACAGGTAAGCCTTAATCTAGGTTTACCTGTAGGTTAAAGGGGTTTTAAAGGGTTTACAACCACTTTAAAGCGGAGGTCCACCCTAAAAAAAAACAATACATTAACAGGCTACTTAAAGGATCACTAAAGGAAAACATTTTTTTGCTGAAATGACTGTTTACAGGGTATAGAGACATAAAAGTTAACTGATTCCTTTTAAAAATGATTAAAGATAGTTAAAAAACAATCATATAATATGCCTCTAGTTTCACTTTCGTTTTTTAAACTGGTTTTGTGTTTATGTGAAGTAGATAGAGAGACAGAACAAAAACACACAAATCCAGGGAAGTGTTTTGTTTTTAAATTGAATCCCAGGGCAGTGTTTTGTTTTTAAAATGAATCTGATTGGGTCTGAGGGGTTTTAGAGACACAGCTTGGACCACAGTGAAAAGCTGCCATGAGATTTTTCATAAGGAGCCAGACAAGCAGGAAGTGTGGAGATCAGAGCAGAATTACAGTAACTTCAAAGCAAAAACCAACAATGAGAACATAAAAACAGCACTGCATTAAGGTAAAGGAAGCTATTTAGCTAAAAAAAAAATTCCTTTAGTGATCCTTTAAAATAGCACAAAAAAATAAAAACAATTTAAATACCAGAAATGCCTGTTGCTAGGCAGTCGTCCTAGCCTTCCACTTCCTATACCGCGGAGCTCCTCGTTTTCCTCCTCCCTCGCATTGTCTCCTAAGTAATGGGGCCCGCTGTCTTCTGGGACCTTTGTGTGTCTCAGGAGACAGCCAGCCATTCACAAAGCGCCGCGCGACTCGAGCATGCGCAGTAGGAAACGGGATGCCTGTTTCCCTTCGTTGGAATGGTGGTGCCGGCACCCAATCCAATGGACGGATCGGCCTCAGGGGGCCGACATCTCAGGCTCCCTGGACAGGTAAGTGTCCTTATTAAAAGTCAGCAGCTACAGTGTTTGTAGATGCTGACTTTAAAAAAAAAATGTGGCTGGAACACCGCTTTAAAGTTATTGCCCGTACACAAAAGCGGAATTTCCGTTGGAAAAAAGTTGGATGTTTTTTCCGACGGAATTCCCCTCTAGCTTGTCTTGTATACACACGGTCACACAAAAGTTCTCTGAACTTTCGAGCGTTAAGAACGCGGTGACGTACAACACTAAGGCCGCGTACACACGAGGGGATATGTCCGCTGAAAACGGTCCGATGGACCGTTTCAGCAGACATCTCCGCTCGTGTGTATGGGCTAGCGGACAGATTTCTCCACCCGACAGATTTCAAAGCATGCTTTGAAATCTATCCGGTGGCAATCTGTCCGCCCGACATGTCTGCTGGTTAGTACACTTACCAGCAGACATGTCGGCCCCCACCGCCGCCGTGCCAAGGCCGAATGGATTCGGCGCATGCGCGGAAGTGTTTTACTTCCTGGTGCGGTGACGTGGCGGTGACGCGGCGGCGTCAACGTCACCGCCGCGTCACCACTACGTCACCGCGCCGTCCGGCGGCGGGGAATTTGATCCGATGGTGTGTACACGCCATCGGATCAAACTCCCGATCGGACATATCCGATAGAAATGGTCCGCGGACCGTTTTAATCGGATATATCCGATCGTGTGTACGCCGCCTAAGACGAGGCGAGAAAAAGAAGTTCAATGCTTCCAAGCATGCGTCAAATTTTTTTCAAGCATGCATGTTTTTTTTCCTGTCAGAATTCCATACAGAAGAATGCATTTTCCAATAGGAACTTTTTCCATCTGAAAAATTGAGAACCTGCTTTCAAACTTTTGCTGGCGGAAATTCCGCCAGCAAAAGTCTGATAGAGTATACACGCGGTTGGAATTTCCGATGAAAAGCTCACATCAGACTTTTGCTTGCAGAAATTCCGCTTGTGTGTATAGGGCATTAGCATAAGGAACATTCCTTGCCTTTAGTGTGTGTGGTGTCCCTTGTACTTTTGTCTTCTATTTAAAAAATTAACCGTCCTCTTCTGATGCCTGAACCCCGGTGCTGTAAACTTCCTCTGCGGAGTGGGTTAAAAACTGAGGAAGCTGTAACATGCACTCATCAAGAGTGCCCAACTATGCCCACCATTTTGATTCTGCTCCTTCATTTATAGAAGCCTTTTTACAGCTTCTATGAATGAAACATGATCTGTGAATGGAGGATGGGCGGATTCATAGATTATATTTCATTCATAGAAGCTGTAGTACAGCGTCTATGAGCTTTGGGTGGAAAAGGCGGGCATAGTGTGGCAGCTTTGATGAGTGCCCATGACAGCTTCTCAGTTCTAATGATCCAAGCCACACCGGAAGATTATGGCTGTGGGGTCGGAGGGGCATTGGAGGAAGAAGATCATATAAAAAGTTAGTGCACCGCTAAAATAATATCAATTAATAAAAGTTTATAGTCAAATTCCAAAGGGTGTTTACACGTGATGCAAATATTCATGCAGATGACAACGTGACCTCCCCACTAATGACACAAGCCACTCACCTCATTGCATAGACCCCTGTGACAACAGTCAGGCTAAATACTCTTTCCCATAAGGGTTAATGAATGGCTTCCCATTAAATCTAGATCACAGGCAACATTGATACGTTCCACCTGTCCTGATTTCCTTATTTAGATTAGCAGAACTCCATCCAGGTAGGGTACATGTAATAAAGGAAAAAATATACAGTGCCTTTGCAAAAGTATTCGGCCCCCTTGAACTTTGTGACCTTTTGCCCCATTTCAGGCTTCAAACATAAAGATATAAAACTGTAATTTTTTTGTGAAGAATCAACAACAAGTGGGACACAATCATGAAGTGGAACGAAATTTATTGCATAATTTAAACTTTTTTAACAAATAAAAAACTGAAAAATTGGGCGTGCAAAATTATTCAGCCCCTTTACTTTCAGTGCAGCAAACTCTCTCCAGAATTCTGTTCAGTGAGGATCTCTGAATGATCCAATGTTGACCTAAATGACTAATGATGATTAATAGAATCCACCTGTGTGTAATCAAGTCTCCGTATAAATGCACCTGCACTGTGATAGTCTCAGAGGTCCGTTTAAAGCGCAGAGAGCATCATGAAGAACAAGGAACACACCAGGCAGGTCCGAGATACTGTTGTGGAGAAGTTTAAAGCCAGATTTGAATACAAAAAGATTTCCCAAGCTTTAAACATCCCAAGGAGCACTGTGCAAGCGATAATATTGAAATGGAAGGAGTATCAGACCACCGCAAATCTACGAAGACCTGGCCGTCCCTCTAAACTTTCAGCTCATACAAGGAGAAGACTGATCAGAGATGCAGCCAAGAGGCCCATGATCACTCTGGATGAACTGCAGAGATCTACAGCTGAGGTGGGAGACTCTGTCCATAGGACAAGAATCAGTCGTATACTGCACAAATCTGGCCTTTATGGAAGAGTCGCAAGAAGAAAGCCATTTCTTAAAGATATCCATAAAAAGTGTCGTTTAAAGTTTGCCAAAAGCCACCTGGGAGACACACCAACCATGTGGAAGAAGGTGCTCTGGTCAGATGAAACCAAAATCAAACTTTTTGGCAACAATGCAAAACGTTATGTTTGGCGTAAAAGTAACCCAGCTCATCACCCTGAACACACCATCCCCACTGTGAAACATGGTGGTGGCAGCATCATGGTTTGGGCCTGCTTTTCTTCAGCAGGGACAGGGAATATGGTTAAAATTGATGGGAAGATGGATGGAGCCAAATACAGGACCATTCTGGAAGAAAACATGATGGAGTCTGCAAAAGACCTGAGACTGGGACAGAGATTTGTCTTCAAAGAAGACAATGATCCAAAACATAAAGCAAAATCTACAATGCAATGGTTCACAAATAAACATACCAGGTGTTAGAATGGCCAAGTCAAAGTCTAGACCTGAATCCAATCGAGAATCTGTGGAACGAACTGAAAACTGCTGTTCACAAACGCTCTCCATCCAACCTCACTGAGCTCGAGCTGTTTTGCAAGGAGGAATGGGCAAAAATTTCAGTCTCTCGATGTGCAAAACTGATAGAGACATACCCCAAGCGACTTACAGCTGTAATCGCAGCAAAAGGTGGCGCTACAAAGTATTAACTTAAGGGGGCTGAATAATTTTGCACGCCCAATTTTTCAGTTTTTTATTTGTTAAAAAAGTTTGAAATATGCAATAAATTTTGTTCCACCTCATGATTGTGTCCCACTTGTTGTTGATCCTTCACAAAAAATTACAGTTTTATATCTTTATGTTTGAAGCCTAAAATGTGGCAAAAGGTCGCAAAGTTCAAGGGGGCCGAATACTTTCGCAAGACACTGTAGTGCTCTCTGCATCCAACTTGATTTATTAAGAAAAAAAAAATATATCACTTACAAGCAAGGCACTATTCCATAGTACCTGGTGTGCAAGCGTTCTGTGTACAAACACACAATGGCGGCTGTGGGTGACGTCTTGCGCTTTGTACATGTTACGTCCTGTGGGCAGGACTTCATCAGCAGATACAAAGTCATGTGATAAAATCCGCCTATTTATATTATCGGCCAGTATGCTAATTGACATTATTTTAATGTGGGACATCCCCTTTTGGGGACCTCTGCATACAGACTACTGCACCAGAGAGCAAGTTTCCTTCTCTGCAGCGTGATGGCAGGGAACAGGCCTTTATTCTCAGGCTGTGGTTGTTTTCAAAAGAAAAACAATTTTAAACTTTACACACCTTTTGTCTTGATGCACCTCGCATGTACTTAGCTGGTTTCCATGAACGTTAAATTGGCCTTTACTTCATGCAGTAAATTCATTTATTCTTTCATTTAGAGCAAGGCTACTTCAAATGTAAAACCTATGGGAACAGGTGCGGAAAAAAAAAATGAAAAGCCCATTATATGAACATTTATTTGCCCATCGTTGTTAGTTGTCATTGTCTTTGAATCTTTTGCAGGTGCTATCAGAGAGAGGAGAGTTTGAAGAAGCCATGTCTGTTCTAAAAAGAGCACTTAAATTGGAGCCAACAACAAAGGTATTGTACACTTTGAGAGATGGACCTTATCTCTTGGTACCAGGGCCGGGACAAGGGGTGGGCAGGATGGAAGGTTGTCTTGGGCACTGCGGTATCATGTGAGATCGGGGGGTGGGATTTGTGTTGGGTGGGGGAATTTGGGGGGGAGCAAGGGGTGAGAATTGTTCTAGAGGTGGAACTTTGGGGGGTGTGTGTTACCGGTCCCAAAATGTAAGTTAAGAGACCCGATAATTGTAGACGCTATGATGTCATGTGATCAACTCGGCGGGTGCTGGAAAGAATACACAAACAGGAAGATATCTGATCAGTCACCATTTATGGTTTAGAGGAGTTTCACATTTACATAACAATATACACAGGTTTTTTATAGTTACATGTTCATAACCATTAATATAACAATAGTACAGATTGGACTGAAATACTTTAAAACATAGTTACAACAATGAACATTATTATATTTTAATAAACATATATTTTCCTTTTATTCCTATTTATTGGACTATGGGGTGTCTGTTTTGTCTTTCATGTGATATGTGATACCCCAGTCCGTCACACTCTCCCCTCCTTTAGTTAATGGCTCCCGACATTATACTAAATTGTTCTCTGAACTCTCTTGAGTGATTTAAGAAACCCAAATAGGTACTTGCTGCCACAATCAGTGGCGTAACCAGAGGTATTGGCGCCCGGGGCAAAACTTTTTTTTCGCCCCCCCCCCCCCGGCGCTAGCGCATGACCAATCACAGGGCGCCATGCCAATCAATTGCCACCACTGTACCATGCCATCAATTGTCACCACTGTGCCATCAATTGTCACCACTGTCCCACCAATCGTCACCACTGTCTCACCAATCGTCACCACTGTGCCACCAATCGTCACCACTGTGCCACCAATCGTCACCACTGTGCCACCAATCGTCACCACTGTGCCACCAATTGTCACCACTGAGCCACCAATTGTCACCACTGAGCCACCAATTGTCACCACTGAGCCACCAATTGTCACTGTCCAGACATCTATCCACCTCGGAGCTTTATATTATAACCTGCTGGGACTTGTAGTTCTCCATCGTCTCCTGGGGCTCAGGTGCATGCAATCCACCATCTTTGTTCAGTTTTTCTTACTGCTGGGACTTGTAGTCCCATAGATGGTGGATCGCATGCACCTGAGCCCCAGGAGATGATTGAGAACTACAAGTCCCAGCAGGTTATAATACAAGGCTCCGAGATGGATGGGTGTCCGGACATCCATCCACCTCAGAGCCTTATTGTATGATAATGTATAACCTGCTGGGACTTGTAGTTCTCCAATCTCCATGAGCCCCAGGAGAACTACAAGTCCCAGCAGTCTTACTAAAATAACAGGCTCTGAGGTGGATAGGTGGGGATCAGGCAGAGCACCCCTTAAGATTTACACCGACACCCCCCCCCCCTTCTTACCTTGCTGGAGAAACTTGCCGCCGCCGCGCCGCGCTGTAAACACATGTTCTAGGCCAATCAGCGCGCCCTTCTGTCTGGTTGGCTGGTGTTTCCCGCCACTCCCACATCAAGGGAGACAGACAGTTCCACCAGCCAACCAGGCGCGCCGCCGCTGGGTGTGCCAAGATGGCCGACAGCTCCAGTGCTAGGCCCAAGCCGCGGCCTTTCCTGAGGCGGCGGCGGCGGCGGCGGCGGCGCATTCTGCGGACGCAAGGATTTCGCCCCCCGCAATTTTTCGCCCGGTGCAGGAGCCCCCCCTGCCCCCCCCCTCGCTACGCCAGTGGCCACAATGGAGCTATATTAACTACCTGGTATGTCATGGGAGTAGCTAGCATTGTAGGAGTTTGTACGGTGTGTATCTGAATTGATCTGTAGGTTGGCTGACCTAGTGTGTCATATGTAAAGATCTCTTTAGATTTAGCTTGTCTGGTAGATCTTCTTACAGGAGTTAAGTCTTCTCTATCAACATCATTCTCCATTTGCATATCTTGGCTCACAGGCAAGTCTTGACTTAATGGGGGTAATTCAGCAGTGTCTAGTCCCGCCATGTCTGAAGCCCAAACTTGGTCGCCAACTACTGTTCCATCGTTTTTTTCTTGTTCAAGATTGGGTGTGGTAGTTGTAGGATAGAACTCTTTCGCAGAACACTGAAAAAGAATCTGCTACATCCATCACCAAAAACAATCGTGGGGAACCTACAAAGAGAGACGGGAATAAAACACAAGTGCCATCTAAAACACCGATCCAATGGACACCCAAACATCAAGCTGTGGTATTCAGATTGGTGGACATGCTAACCAATCCACCAATACTAGCATACCCTGATTTTGACTTACCCTTCATCTTACACACTGATGCTTCCAATGAAGGCCTAGGTGCTGTACTGTACCAACGACAAGGAGGACACCTTCGTGTTATTGGATTTGGCTCCAGAACATTGACTCCAGCGGAGCGCAATTACCATCTCCACTCTGGTAAACTTGAGTTTTTAGCTCTCAAGTGGGCAATCTGTGACAAATTCAGAGATTACTTGTATTACGCTCAAACATTCACAGTCTACACAGACAACAACCCATTGACATATGTCTTGAGTACTGCCAAACTGTCAGAGAATTGGCCGTGAAAGAACTGGCAGACCTGTCATGCGCGCACATACGAGCACAATGCCCGTGAATATGAGCACAAGGCGCATGCGCGTGCATACGGGCAACAACACAGTGAATACGCTGTTCTTTACTGTGCACGCGCACGCACCGTTGCGCACGCAATACGGGCGGGACTCCAGGCATCAGTGCCTATTTAAACCTGGTTGCAGCAGTCACCAAACTGCTGCATGATCTTCGGTCCTGGACCTGATGCTGATTCCTTGTTCCTGCTTTCTGTGTATGACCTCGGCTTGCCTCCTGACCTGTTCCAGTTACTTCCTGCCTCCAGTGTATGACCTCGGCTTGCCTCCTGACCTGTTCCAGTTACTTCCTGCCTCCAGTGTATGACCTCGGCTTGCCTCCTGACCTGTTCCAGTTACTTCCTGCTTCCCGTGTATGACCTCGGCTCGGCTCCTGACTCTGCCCCTGGGTTTCTTGCCAATCTATTGGTACTTCCGTGGTACTCCTGCCGGACTACATATCCTGGTGCTCATCTGTTCTCTGGCATCGCTCCAGCAAGTCTCAGCCGGCAACTCCTGCACCCATGGGCATCGCGTCCCCTGTCTCACCTCCAGGGGGCGTTCTGCACTCGAGTCGCAAGGGAAGCGCTCTCAGCACTTCAGCCTCTGGTAAGGTACGTGACACAAACTGAATGCTGTGGGTCATCGCTGGGTTGGTAAGCTGGCCGATTTCCACTTCGATATCAAGTACAGGCCAGGTAAACAGAATGCAGATGCGGATACACTGTCACGATTTCCGGTGGAACTCACTGAGAATCTGAGTGAGTACACAGAGCTTGTACCATCTGAGGTTGTGTCAGCTATGTGGCAAGGGAGCAAAGCTGTCAATGAAGAAGAGGCGCCATGGGTGGCTTCATTTCTTCAATCAGAAAGTGATGTGGTAGAAGAATTGCTGAAAGGACAGACGATCTGCCCAATGACTCAGGAGAATATCAGAGCATTACAAGAAGACGATACCAACATTAGAGAAGTGGTCAGGCTTAAGGAGAACAATTGGACTCCAAACCACAAAGAAAAGGGGATTGACCAGAAGAATGTTTCATGTAAACCAGTTGAATCAAGTGGACACTGAAAATCAGCTACCCACTAACAAATTTGTTAAGTGGCACCCACCTGTCAATTTGGATAATCTCTCAGAAGAAGAACAGGAGATAGCGAGACAAATGTTATATGACAAATCAGATGTCTTTGCTCGAGATGAGGGAGACATAGGAAGCATTCCAAACCTGAAACTGAAGATAAATCTGAAAGATGAAACTCCTGTCCAGAAACACTACAATTCGATACCGAAACCCCTATATAAGGAAGTGAAAGAATATGTCCAAAACCTCCTTGACCGAGGTTGGGTAACGAAATCTTCTTCCGCATACTCATCACCAGTTGTCTGTGTTCGAAAGAAGGACAGGAGCCTACGACTATGTGTGGACTTTAGGGAGTTAAACCGAAAGACTATTCCAGATAGACATCCACTACCTAGAATACAAGATCTGCTGGATAGCTTAGGAGGATTTACATGGTTCTCAATCCTGGATGAGCCCCCAAAATGTTACCGGTCCCAAAATGTAAGTTAAGAGACCCGATAATTGTAGACACTATGATGTCATGTGATCAACTCGGCGGGTGCTGGAAAGAATACACGAACAGGAAGATATCTGATCAGTCACCATTTATGGCTTAGAGGAGTTTCACTCAGTCACATGGTGCATGTGATCTTATATAGACTCTGTTCGGGTACCTTCTCTGCCATCTACTGGTTGTTGGTAGAATAGCAATTCCATTCCCTTGCTTAGAAAATAAAAATAAATTAATGTGGACTATGGAGTGTCTGTTTTGTCTTTCATGTGATATGTGAATACCCTAGTCCGTCACACGTGCTAGGATAGGGGGATTTGTCTTGGAAAGGGGGACGGGAGAAGAGGATTTGTGCTAAGAAGGGTGATTTGAAGGTGTTTGTGGTGTTTGTGCTAGAAGAGGTGATATGATAGATGGGAAAGGGGATTTGCCCTAAGAGGAGATTTTATTTTGGAGGGGGGATTTGTGCCAGTAGGGACAATTGGGGGATTTGTGCTGGGAGAGGGGATATGTAGTGTGGAGGAAAGGATGTGTACTGGGGGGGGGTTGTGCTAGGAGGAGTGTATTTTTTTGTGGGGGGAGGGGTATGCTGGGAGGACTTGGCTTGGGGAGAGAGAGGATTTGAGCTGGAATTGAGGATGGGGGGTGTGGCAGGCGCAGCACTATGAAGTGCCTCATGCGCTGTGGCATTAGAAGAATTGTGATATCTCTGACTTTTCAGTCCAACAAGACTGTCTTTTACTCTGAAATTCCTCTAGCGCCATTCTATGGAAGCAGTAGGTTTAAAGAGCACACCAAATGCTTAAAATAACTTTTTTATTAACAGTGCATGTACAAAAACACGTGTTGAATAAAATATAACAGAAATTTTCGTTTCAAATATTCAATCTTGTCATTTAACATAAGATGGTGGATATATTTCTTTCTTCAGTATTTATACTCTCTCTCTAAACTATTAAAGCATTCTCTGATTTCTCTGAAGGGTATAACTCTGTGGTTTGCAACTTGGTTTGTAGGGTTTGGTGAGGTTGATTTTATTTGGTGAATTAGATGAGTTAGATGAGTTAGCTCTTGAATTAGGTTTGTGAATTAGTTTGGTGGAACTACAAGTGAACACATAACTAGTTCAGTATACAGTTCTAATCACAATCTTTACAATAGGAACATATATATAACTGTAGACATACCTATTTGGCCCCTTTGCTTCCATAAAACTGAACTCTGGTTCTGTGTCTGCTCTGTTCTGTTCTCTGTGGTGGAATGAGTTCTAGCCCATGTGCTGGGAACTTTCCAGACAGAATGGATGCAAAGCTGGCTGTGATAGGTCAAGACTCTTGCTGAGTGTGGGACTGGCTGTAAATTAGGCCAAGTCTCCTGATGAGTCACAAAAGCCTAACTCTATACGTTCTGGTATGAATTCTACTGTGTTATTAAGCTTACCTTTACTGTCATATAAATAAACGATTCTTAAAGGCATATTTTTCTTTTGCTTCTGTGAACACAACATGTAACTGTTATATGACATCCAAGCTTAAAATCACAGTGAATAACTCTGCTTTTGTCTCTCACATATAAACACATGCACTACATTTAGGTTATTAGCAGGTTTAGCTGTATATACATGTAGGTTATATTAACGACCTAGGTCAGATTCTAGCTGGCCAGCTACACTCCCACCAAAATTACCAATAATTCTTGTTCTCTATAGTAGGATGCGAACATGAATTTGGGGAATTTTCTATCAGGTTCTCAACTTTCTTTTAAAAGTGTCTTTTATCACTCTTAAGTAGAACAACTAACTTCTGTATAGGACGTTCTAGCTTGAGTGGAGTAGTGAGACGTTTTCCCTTTTTGTCAAGTTTTAAGTCTCCTCAGGCTCTTCCTGTTTACAGTGTGATCAGTCATGATTGGACATGGCTGATCACGTGGTAAAGAGCCTCCGCCGGAGGCTCTTTACCGAGGTCGGAGATGCAGGGTGTCAGACTGACACCTCGCATCACCAATCGCCGCATTGCGTGACCCCACGGATGCGCGCCGGCATTTTATCCTGCTGGGAGTCAATAGATGTCCAGTCAGGATAACACCACCACTTCCTGGTTGTTAATATACTATTGACCGGGCGGGAAGTGGTTAAATAATTAGGAGTTAGAGCCAATTCACAAAGAGGAAACGCAACTCTGGGTACAAGTCGCCAAGAAGTCACCTTGAAGTAGTACAAGAACCTTTTCTGAAGTCGGAGCGACTTCAGTAGTATGCATTAAGACGGCTCTCATTGACTTCTATATCATTTGTCATGTGGCTCGACTTGGGGCAACTTATACCGTGACCAGGTCGCGGTAGTGAATCAAAAAGAAAGGGGGAGCACTCACATTTGTAATTTTAGAAGACAAAAAAAGAAACGGTTACCCAAAAGAGCGGTAATTGATGGTCGGAGATTGAAGGCAAGACGGGAATATCAAAAATACATTGCCTACGAGTTTCACCGTTGGGCTTCCTCAGGATGAGCCTTAGGGACATGTGGTGGGTGTGCGCTGCTTTAGATGCCATAACTCCTCTGGTGCTGGCCAGCTGCCCAACTGCCCAACATTTCTTTATTTTTGTGTTGCAGTGCCACTTCTGCCTAACTGGCAGCAGCCATTTAGAACCAAGGGGAGGCTCCTCCTCAGCTCCAAAACGCCCGAGGCAAATGACTTTTCAGCACCCTAAAAAAATATCCCAAAGTCTATAATGTTTGTGAAAACCAATTAGTATATGATTATTAGAATTTTTTACCAAAAATATGTAGCAAAATACACATTGGCCTAAATTTATGAAGAAATTTGATTTTCTAATTTTTTTATAGGATATGTTTTAGCAGAAAGTAAAAAATATATATTTTTTCAAAATTATCAGTCTTTTTTTTGTTTATAAGAAAAAAAAAGCAGATAATGCAACGCTCAGAATCAGTGTAGGTCCTTTTGCAGGCTTGTAATAAAACCCATGGTGGGTGCTTTGGCTCGGATTCTCTCTCTCACACCGGTATAGACATAAATACAAAGAATAGAGTCGGCAACTTTAAACATCCTTGTTGCTTTTTTGTTGGTGCATAAAAAAAGTAAGTAAAAACATACAGGGGCTCACACGTTCTGGCTTACAAGCCTTGATCACAGCTTTTTTTGTTCATAACACAAAATTATAAACCGCAGAGGTGATCAAATGCCACCAAAAGAAAGCTCTTTTTGTGGGGAAAAAAGGAAATATACTTTGTGTACAGCGTCGCATGACAGCGCAATTGTCATTTAACCACTTAAGACCAGGACCTTTAGGCAGTTAAAGAACCCGGACAGTTTTTGCGATTCGGCACTGCATCGCTTTAACAGACAATTGCGCAGTTGTACGACGTGGCTCCCAAACTAAATTGGCATCCTTTTTTTCCCACAAATAGAGCTTTCTTTTGATGGTATTTGATCACCTCTGCGGTTTTTATTTTTTGCGCTATAAACAAAAATAGAGCGACAATTTTGAAAAAAATCCAATTTTTTTTACTGTTCGCTATAATAGATATCCCCCAAAAATATATATACATTTTTTTTTCCTCACTTTAGGCTGATAAGTATTCTTCTACCTATTTTTGGTAAAAAAAAATCACAATAAGCGGTTATCGGTTGGTTTGCACAAAATTTATAGCGTTTACAAAAAAGGGGATAGTTTTATTGCATTTTTATAAAACATTTTTTTACTACTAATGGTGGCGATCAGAGAGTTTTTTCATGACTGCGACATTATGGTGGACGCTTCGGACAATTTTGACACATTTTTGGGACCATTGTCATTTTCACAGCAAAAAATGCATTTAAAATGCATTGTTTACTGTGAAAATGACAATTACAGTTTGGGAGTTAACCACAAGGCTCTCCCCATTCCTTAGCTCCGGGAACCGATCACAGGACTCCAGCGGCAATTGGGTTTGTGGGGCCCACGGTCACCATCACGGGGATTACGAGCATATTCCGTTCCAGGAGAATGCTTGTAATCCAAAGCACTCACATATTAAATCGAGTTTCCCCATAGAAGTCAATGGAAACAAAAATAATTTGTTCCACATTGACTTCTATGGCACGCAATACTAGAGCTGCACGATTCTGGCTAAAACGAGAATCATGATTGTTTTGCTTAGAAGAGAGATCACGATTCTCGTGGCGTAACATCATTAACATCAAAACAAAACAAAAAAATAGGCTAACTTTACTGTTTTTTTTTTTATTCATTGAAGTGTATTTTTTCCCCAAAAAATGCATATACAGTGTGACATAAAATATTGCAGCAATTGCCATTTTATTCCCTAGGATCTCTGCTAAAATATATATAATATGTTTCGGGGTTCCAAGTAATTTTCTAGCAAAAAATTATGATTTTAACTTAAAGCGTCACTAAAGTATTTTTTTTTAGCTAAATAGCTTCCTTTACCTTAATGCAGTGCTGTTTCCATGTCCTTATTGTTCGTTTTTTGCTTTGATGTTGCTGTAATTCCTCTCTGTTTTGAACACTTCCTGGTTGTCTGTTTTCTGACAGTACTGGGAGATTTCTCACTGTGGTCACTAATCAAGGAGGTGTGTGTAAAACCCCTCAGCACCAATCCAGTTTCGTTTTACAAACCATCACTGCTCTCTATTGGCTCTCTGGCTCTGTACATCAGAGAGACAGGAAACAACAGCAAAAACGAAACTGAAACTGCAGGCACATTATATGATTGATTTTTGTCTATTTTTAATCATTTTTAAAAGGAATCAGTTAACTATTTTGTCTCTATACCCTGTAAACAGTCTACAGATACACTGGCGTAATTCGAATATTCCACCGGCGTATCATTGTTTTGTTTCCACAAAACAAGATACGCCGGAATTACGCTAGGATCCGACTGGCGTAAGTCACTTACACCGTCGGATCTTAGATGTAATTCTACGCTGGCTGCTAGGTGGCATTCCTGTCGATTTCATCGTCGAATATGCAAATGAGCATGATACGCCGAATCCCGAACGTTTTTGCGCCGCTTCGCCGTAGTTTACATTGTTTCCGTAAGCGTAAGGTTACCCCTGCTATAAATGGGGTAACCTTACGTCAGTCCGCCGTACGCCATGTTAAGTATGGACTCGGGACAGCGTCGTGTTTTTCCGTCGTTTACATAACTCGTTCGCGAATAGGCCTGTACATTAATTACGTTGCCGTCGTAATCAATGTATTTGCAGCGTACTATGGAGCATGCGCAGTGGCCTACGTTTAAGGCCGGCGCATGCGCAGTTCGTTCTGCACGGAGACGCGCTTAATTTAAATACAAGCCGCCCCCTTTGAATTACGCGGACTTACACCTGCCCATTTACACTACGCCGCCGCAAATTACGGAGCAAGTGGTTGGAGAATACGGCACTTGCTCCTGTAAGTTGCGGCGGCTTAGTGTAAATAGCTTACGCTACGCTACGCCGGCATCTATGAGAATCTGGCCCAAAGTCTCTCCACTTGGTATATGAAAGAATCGGCAAACTCTGCATTGGAGATCGTCAGGGGGGTTGAATCAAGATCACGATTTTTTAACCACTTCCCTACGGCCGTACGAGTATATACGGCCGCAGGGTGGTTCTAAATCTCCGGGCTGCCGTGTTTTCACGGCAGCCCCTTTCCTCGTTCCCAGCGCGCGCTCCAGAGCGCGCAGCGGGGAACTTGTGTACTGGCCGTGTCCCTTGGACACAGCCAATCACAGATCGCCGTGAACGGCCAATCAGAGTGGCCGTTTGCGATGCGATCTGATGGGCCAATGAGAGATGATCTCATATGTAAACATATGAGATCATCTCTCATTGCCGGCTCTCACAATGACAGCGTCCTGTCATAGAGAGAGCATACCGATCTGTGTTCCTAGCACATAGGGACACAAATCGGTCACCCCCCCAGTCACCCCCCCTCCCCCCGCAGTTAGAACACAATGCAGGAAACACATTAACCCCTTCCTCACCCCCTAGTGTTAATCCCTTCCTTGCCAGTCACATTTATACAGTAATTAGTGCATATTTATAGCACTGATTGCAGTATAAATGTGAATGGTGCCAAAAATGTGTCAAAAGTGTCCGATGTGTCCGCCATAACGTCGCAGTCGCAATAAAAATCGCAGATCGCCGCCATTACTAGTAAAAAAAAAAAATAATAAAAAATAACAATTCTGTCCCTTATTTTGTAGGCGCTATAACTTTTGCGCAAACCAGTCGCTTATTGCGATTTTTTTATTTTTTTTTTAACCAAAAATATGTAGAAGAATACGTATCGCCCTAAACTGAATTTTTTTTTTAAATTGGGCTATTTTTTATAGCAACAAGTAAAAAATATTGTATTTTTTTTCAAAATTGTCGTCCTTTTTTGTTTATAGCGCAAAAAATAAAAATCGCAGAGGTGACCAAATACCACCAAAAGAAAGCTCTACTTGTGGGGAAAAAAGGACGCCAATTTTGTTTGGGAGCCATATCGCACGACCGCGCAATTGTCAGTTAAAGCAACGCAGTGCCGCAAGCTGAAATTTCACCTGGTCAGGAAGGGGGTTTACATGCCCAGTAAGGAAGTGGTTAATGATTATTTGTGCAGCTCTACGCAATACCCATATGGCTAGAGGTAATGGAGGACATACTCTGGGACATACTCGGGGACAGTTCAGCTGCACTCGGAAACCCTCAGAAAGGCATGGAAACAAAACACTTCTGAGTGTTTCTGAGTATTTCCAAACGACTGCAAGTGTCACCGGCACCCCCTCCCCACCTATGGCCAAAAGTGGTACTGCACACTGCAGAGGCTTGAATCCTGATAGTTTTGCGAGACGAAACTAGCAAACTGAGTCAGTATTTAAAAAAAATAATTGCTCCTCGTTAACCGCGTTACTCGCAATCCCAGGTTCCACTGTACTGTCAAAGAAATAAAACTGTTACGGAACTGAGAAAAACAAATACTGCTGCGTTAATGCTAATGATAGATTGCAAAATATATTTAATTTTGGATTTGCCCGTGGTTGTACTTTAGTACTTTAGTGCTTGGATGACCATGACAATTCTGCAGGAGTACGAAAGGACAAACTGTGCATTTTTCAGACAGCGGCTTGGGGCACTCGAAATACATGTCTGACTTTGAGCGGTTTAGGAAAGATCCGGTAAACAAGCCAACTGTGCCTCATAATCGGCAATAACAGGACTTACTGTTCTGAAGTGTGCTTTGCGTCTGAAATAATCCCCGCACAGTTCTCACCATTCTTTTCTTACTGCACCAATCACTTGCATGGAAAACAATTAAATCAAAGCCTGTGATTAAATTGACAGCAAATGTTCTGTTAAGTCTTCACTTTGTCCGCCGGTGGGATCATTTTCCACATCATTCAAAAAAAGACGAAAGCAGACTGAGTTGTCATTACTAATATATAATACAGTATCAGGGTATTCATTTAATTAATCTCGCTGGATAATAATATAGGCAAGTTTTCCAGAACATTTCCGTTCTACCTGAAAAGAACAAAACAACCAAAGACACGTTAACAGGATGAGGTAAGCATGAAATACCGGCAAATTTGCCATCATCCTTTTCTTTGCAGATTAGGGATCTTATAATAGAATGACAGCACTTGGCTTTATACGATATCTACAGCATGAGATCATCTTACTTCTTTCATGGGGCTCTTGAACAGAATATGCCTTGAAAGTGGCCTCATACTGCTTCTTAAAGTTGATCTCTTCTCAAATGTTAGTGTAAAATATTGTTTATGAGCCGTCCATATGGGGAGCAGGGGCTCTGCCCCCATAAACCAATGTGCCCGGCCCCTAATTTGCAAAACTTTTGACGGTTTTTGGGACCATTGACATTTATACAGCGATCAGTGCTATAAAAATGCACTGATTACTGTGTAAATATCACTGACAGGAAAGGGATTACATGTGTTCCCTTGTGTGTGTTTCTAACTGTGGGGGCAGTGTGCTGACTAGAGAAGGAGACATATTACTAGGAACAGACGATCTGTCTCTCCTCTCCTGTCAGAACGGGGATTTGTGTGGTTACACACACAAATCCCTATTCTAGCTCTCCTGCGGGTGGGCGCCAGACATCATGCCCGCCGGCCACGTGCATCATGTCCCCTGCTGAGCAGGGGGCACATGTACCTGCTATGGCTCCTAAGGGAGGCGACGTACAGGTACCGCAATTTGCTCAGGGGAGCCAACCTGCTGCTGTAAATGTACGTGAGCCAGTCAGGAAGTGGTTAATTAGTGGCTTACAGCCAATCAGTTGCAGCACTAATAAGTGTATTCTGACAGTGAGCAGTACCCGTTGTCAGAATACAGTGTCCCTGCAGGGAGGATTGCTGCATCCACATCTTGAAAGGAAAGAACGCGGTGACGTCACAGCGTACGACCAGCATGCGCTCGTCACATTCGATGCCGTCGCCGCCATCTTGCTTCACCCTACCTATGCCGTGGAAACTACCGACATGTATACACACTCTTGGGTTTCTCGTCTGGAAACAGGCAAACGAGAATCTTGATGAGAAAAAGAGAGCAGGTTCTCTTAGTTTCTCGTCGAGGTTCTGGTGCCAGATTTCCAGACGAGCCTGAAAGCTTTGTACACGCGAACGGGAATCTCGGCAAGAAGCAGTTTTCTTTCCGTTTTTTGGCGAGAAACCCGGTCGTGTGTACGAGGCCTTAAAGTGGATCTCTTCTCAAATGTTAGTATTAGGGGTGCAACGGATCGTCACCGATCCGTGATCCGAACGGGTTGCCCGGTTCGGATCGGCACACCACGCAATCCACGGAGCGCTCCGGAGCCTCGGCCGTAGGAAAGTCCCCGGCTTCGGCCTAGCTCGGGAGCGGCGGCCATCTTGCTCCACCCCAGTAGCAGTGACCTGACCCGGAAGTGACGCTCCGCCGCTGCACTCCATTGAGCGCCTGTCTCCTCTCCTCCCCAGCATTGGAGGTTCACCATCCCACTGCAGGCAGCGAGAACTACATCTGGATGCCCGTTCTCCCTTCAGCACCAGAGCTGCACAGTAGCTCTGCACCTACCGGTAGGAGATAGACTGTCTGTCCTGGGGAGCATGGCTGTCTGCACTGAGAGGAGGAGGGGGGACACCTGGGACACCAGAGGAGGGGGACACCCGAGGAGGGGGTGACACCAAAGGAGGGGGACACCTGTGACACCAGAGGAGGGGGACACCCAGGCCTGGACTGGGACAAAAAATAGGCCCGGGCATTTTAGACTGAGCAGCCCAGGGGGGGGGGGGGGGCACAGCGGGGGTTAATGATGGGATGTGGGGTGAGATAAAAGAAAGATAGATTGAAAGATTAAGATAGATAGATAGATAGATAGATAGATAGATAGATAGATAGATAGATAGATAGATAGATAGATAGATAGGAAGGAAGGAAGATGGATAAAGAAAGAATGAATAATATAGAAAGAAAGAAGGGAAGGAAGATAGATAGAGAAAGAAAGATAGATAAAAATAGAAATCAAGAAGGGAAGATAGATAAAGATAGATAGAAAGAAAGAAGGGAAGGAAGATCGATAAAGAAATAAAGATAGATAAATATAGAAAGAAGGGAAGGAAGGAAGATAGATAGATAGATAGATAGATAGATAGATAGATAGATAGATAGATAGATAGATAGATAGATAGATAGAAAGATAGAAAGATAGATGGAAAGATATATAAAGAAAGAAAGATAGATAAAGATAGAAAGAAAGAAGGGAAGGAAGGAAGATAGATAAAGATAAAAAGAAAGAAGGGAAGGAAGGAAGATAGATAAAGAAAGATAGATAGATAAAGATAGAAAGAAAGAAGGGAAGATAGATAGATAGATAGATAGATAGATAGATAGATAGAGGAATAGAAAGATAGAAAGAAAGAAGGGAAGCAAGATAGATAAAGAAAGAAAGAAAGAAAAAGATAGAAAGAAAGAAGGGAAGGAAGGAAGATAGATAAAGAAAGAAAGAAAAAGATAGAAAGAAAGAAGGGAAGGAAGGAAGATAGATAGATAAAGAAAGAAAGAAAAAGATAGAAAGAAAGAAGGGAAGGAAGGAAGATAGATAGATAAAGAAAGAAAGAAAAAGATAGAAAGAAAGAAGGGAAGGAAGGGAGATAGATACAGAAAGAAATGTAGAAGGATGTGTAGCGCTTGGAATGACTATCTATTAATGATAGTCTGAAACACTCAAAAAATAAAATAAAATTGTGAGACCAAATGTAGGACCCTGAAATCTTCAGGGACAAGCACTAAGTGACTGGTGCGTGATAAACAAAATAGTCTAATAATGTGTTACATAATATGTTCAAATGCTAATAAAATGAGATTTCACACATATAAATAAAACACATATGCCAACAAACAGTGATAGTTCATTTCTTGGATAAAAAAATCAATTAATAGTCAATAAATGCCAGGTATAATGATCTCCCGTGAAAGGAAAAAATTAAATATAAATGAATAAAAATAGTAAATCTAGATGTGAATATAACAGTCAATCTGGTGATTGGTGAATGTTAGATAGCTTCTCCACTAGTTTGTTCCCACCACCGAGAGTAATGCAGGCTTACCGGAACTGATTGACTTCAGCTGGCTTACACCACTGAAAGTCAAAGTAGGCTTGTAAATATAGGCTCCTTAGCAGGGCAGTATGCTGGCTGGTCATCAGATATACTCTGTGGGGTGGATGGACGAAGCCCAAACTGGGAGTACGATCCCCAAATGGATGTTTCTCACAATGGATGGATGTTAGAAGAGACAAGAGAAAGAAGTGGCCACATAGCGTAATCCCGTTATGTAGAAAAATAAAATATTTATTTGCAGCGGTCAAACTTACATTTCAGCTGAGTAAAAAAGGCTTGTATACAAGTAGGGCGACAGTGGAGTCCTCCCGACGCGTTTCGTGAATAGAGCACTTCGTCTGGCCCCTTGTATACAAGCCTTTTTTACTCAGCTGAAATGTAAGTTTGACCGCTGCAAATAAATATTTTATTTTTCTACATAACGGGATTACGCTATGTGGCCACTTCTTTCTCTTGTCTCTTCTAATATCCATCCATTGTGAGAAACATCCATTTGGGGATCGTACTCCCAGTTTGGGCTTCGTCCATCCATCCCACAGAGTATATCTGATGACCAGCCAGCATACTGCCCTGCTAAGGAGCCTATATTTACAAGCCTACTTTGACTTTCAGTGGTGTAAGCCAGCTGAAGTCAATCAGTTCCGGTAAGCCTGCATTACTCTCGGTGGTGGGAACAAACTAGTGGAGAAGCTATCTAACATTCACCAATCACCAGATTGACTGTTATATTCACATCTAGATTTACTATTTTTATTCATTTATATTTAATTTTTTCCTTTCACGGGAGATTATACCTGGCATTTATTGACTATTAATTGATTTTTTTATCCAAGAAATGAACTATCACTGTTTGTTGGCATATGTGTTTTATTTATATGTGTGAAATCGCATTTTATTAGCATTTGAACATATTATGTAACACATTATTAGACTATTTTGTTTATCACGCACCAGTCACTTAGTGCTTGTCCCTGAAGATTTCAGGGTCCTACATTTGGTCTCACAATTTTATTTTATTTTTTGAGTGTTTCAGACTATCATTAATAGATAGTCATTCCAAGCGCTACACATCCTTCTACACTTCCAATATTTTGCTTTTCTCATACGAGCCGTGTTAGCAGCTACCATCCAACCATCATTGGCAGCGCGGGGTATTCTCCTTCCCTGATACAGAAAGAAAGGTAGATAAAGAAAGGAAGGAAGATAGATAGATAGATAGATAGATAGATAGATAGATAGATAGATAGATAGATAGATAGATAGATAGATAGATCTAGTAAGGAAGGAAGATAGATAAAGATAGAAAAAAAGAAGAGAAGGAAGGAAGATAGGTAGATAGATCTAGATAGATAGATACAAATAGACAGATAGATAGAAAGGAAGGAAGATAGATAAAGATAGAAAGAAAGAAGATGGACAGTGGCAGTGCATCTATAGAGGGCGCCGGAGCGCCGCTCCCTCTGGCTCAGCCGCCACCTCTGGCTCAGCCGCGACAATGGGCACAGTGGCATCAATGGGCACACTGGCATCAATGGGCACACTGGCATCAATGGGCACAGTGGCAACAATTAAAGGGCACAGTGGCATCAATTGGCACAGTGGCTGCGTTTGATGGCATGGCACAGTGGCTGCATTTGATGGCACAGTGGCTGCGTTTGTTGGCATGGCACAGTGGTGACAATTTATGGCACTGTGGCTGTGTTTTATGGCATGGCACAGTGGTGACAATTGGTGGCACAGTGGCTGTGTTTGATGGCATGGGACAGTGGCTGCGTTTGATGGCATGGCACAGTGGTGACAATTGATGGCACAGTGGCTGCGTTTGATGGCATGGCACAGTGGCTGCGTTTGATGGCATGGCACAGTGATGACAATTGATGGCCCAGTAGCAGCATTTGATGGGCCCAGTGGCTGCATTTGATGGGCACAGTGAGGCTTAATAGCCGCCGGGGGCCGTTCGTGGGCCGGTATGCCCTATGGCCAGTCCCGGCCTGGGGACACCTGTGACACCAGAGGACCCTGGTGACACCAGAGTGGAGGAGACAGGAGGGGGGAACCAGTGACACCAGAGAGAGGAGGGGGGGTACCGGTGATACTAGAGCAGGGATCTTCAAACTACGGCCCTTCAGCTGTTGCGGAACTACAAGTCCCATGAGGCATTGTAAAACTCTGACATTCACAGACATGAATGACTAGGCATGATGGGAATTGTAGTTCCTGAACAACTGGAGGGCCGTAGTTTGAGGACCCCTGTACTAGAGTAATGATGGTGATTAGGGGGCAAGCGGACATCTTGTTACACCCAACAGAGTTTCAAATTGAGTTATTTTCAACACAAAACAGAGCCTAAATACAGAATATGTAAATCTGACGGACTGTTTACATGTTAAATTTTAAAAGCCGCAGCAAACCTTACATGCTTGCTAATGTGACAGAACATCTCTGATAATAATATTTAACCACTTCAATACCCAGCCATAGAAAATTGACGGCCTGGGATGGGATTTACCATCCTAAGTGGCCGTCAATTGACGGCCTGGGCATTGCAGGCGAATATCTGGATGATGCCTGCAGCCAGAGGCATCATCCAGATATCCTCTTCTTCAGCCGACGATTCTGCACAATGTAAGAACGATCATAGTGGCGGTTCCACCGCTTAATCGTTCTTACAGGCCGCGGGAGGGGACATCCCCCCCTCCCGCCGCAATCCGGTGCTTCTCCGGGCTTACCTGTGCCTTCGGGGGCCCGGAGAACGAATCGGCGGCGGCGGCAGGAAGCATAGAGATGACTGGTGACCAGATGGTCACCAGTCATCTCTATGACCGTCGGAGGACCCGGGCGCGATCTGATGACGTCACGCCCGGGTCCCCGTAAGTAAACAAAGCCGCAATTGCGGCTGTAAGCCCCCATTCATGAGATCGGTGAATTTTTTTTCACCGATCTCATGGTTTCCAGCCTGGAGGAGAGATGTGAGGTCTTATTGACCCCACATCTCTCCATAAAGAGGACCTGTCACACACATTTCCTATTACAAGGGATGTTTACATTCCTTGTAATAGGAATAAAAGTGGAAAAAAATATTTAAAAAAAGTGGAAAAATAAATAAAAAATAAGTAAAAAAAATAAATAAAAGATAAAAAAAAAATTAAAACGCCCCTGTCCCCGATAGCTCGCGTGCAGAAGCGAACGCACACGCAAGTCCCGCCGACATATGTAAACGCCGTTTAAACCACATAAGTGAGGTATCGCCGCGTGCGTTAGAGTGCCAGCAACGAATCTAGCACTAGATCTCCTCTGTAAATCTAAACTGTAACCTGTAAAAAATAAATAAAGCGTTGCCTATGGAGATTTTTAAGTACCGAAGTTTGGCGCCATTCCATGAGTGTGCGCATAATTAAAGCGTGACATGTTGGGTATCTATTTACTCGGTGTAACATAATCTTTCACATAATACAAAAAAATTGGGCTAACTTTACTGTTTTGTTATTTTTTTAATTCATAAAACAATTTTTTTACAAAAAAAAAGGCGTTTGAAAAATAATTGCGTAAATACCGTGCAAGATAAAACTTTGGAATGACCGCCATTTTATTCCATAGGGTGTCTGCTAAAAAAAACATATATAATGTTTGGGGGTACTGTGTAATTTTCTAGCAAAAGAATGATGATTATTACATGTAGGAGAGAAGTGTCAGAATAGGCCCGGTATGTAGGTGGTATAAAAGCCTGGTATTGAAGCGGTTAACATAATGTGAAAATCAGAGATGTTCTGTCACATTAGCAAGCATGTAAGGTTTGCTGCGGCTTTTAAAATTTAACATGTAAACAGTCCGTCAGATTTACATATTTTCTGTATTTAAGCTCTGTTTTGTGTTGAAAATAACTCAATTTGAAACTCTGTTGGGTGTAACAAGATTAGTCTTTTTTTTCTTTTTTGCTGATCCGAGGATCGATCCGATCCTTGACTCCTGATCCAAGGTTCGATCCGATCCGTGAGTTTTTTGATCCGTTGCACCCCTAGTTAGTATATATGTAAACTCAATCGCTAAAATATTGTTTAAAACCAGTGGTGACCCATCCATATGGGGCATAGGGACCCTAATTTACATGCAGGGTGCCGAACGTATGGATTCCAATGTTTTTTTTCTTTGAAGCACGCGATTTGAGCTATATGGCATGTTGCACCCAAACAAAATTGACGTCCTTTTTTTCCCACAAATAGAGCTTTCATTTGGTGGTATTTGATCACCTCTGCGGTTTTTATTTTTTGCGGTATAAACAAAAAAAGAGCTTCAATTTTGAAAAATAAAAACAATTTTTTTTACTTTTTGCTGTAATAAATATAAAAAAAAAAAATGTATTCATCAGTTTAGGCCAATACGTATTCTTCTACATATTTTTGGTAAACAAAAACGCAGTAATGCCACGTACACACGGTCGTTTTTTGTGATGAAACAAAACGACGTTTTAAAAAACGTCATTTAAAATGATCGTGTGTGGGCAAAACGTTGTTTTATGTCTTCAAAAAAACGACCAAAAAAAAATTCGAACATGCTTGAATTTTTTATGTCGTTTTTCAGAATGTCGCCTTTTGTTTCACAAAAAATGATCGTGTGTGGGCAAAACAACAGTTAAAACAACGCTTTTAAACCGGCGCATGCTCAGAAGCAAGTTATGAGACGGGAGCTTCAATGGAACAGAGTGCCGTCGAAAGTGTCTTACGTAACCGCGCTTTGCAAGAGCATTTTCAGAAAACGATGGTGTGTATGCAACATCGTTTTTTAAAATTAAGTTTGAAAAACGTTGTTTTGTTTCATGAGATAAAGCGACGTTTTTTACATCACAAAAAGTGATCGTGTGTACGCGGCATAAGAGTAGACATAATCATAGAGTACCGTATTTGCCGGCGTATAAGACGACCCCCTAATTTTCCAGCTAAAATGTTGGTTTTGGGATATACTCACTGTAAAAGACGACCCCTCACTGTGCCATTATACATGCCTCACTGTGCCATATATACATGCTTCACTGTGTCATCTATACATGCCTCACTGTGCCATCTATACATGCCTCACTGTGCCACTGCCATCTATACATGTCTCACTGTGCCATCTATACATGCCTCACTGTGCCACTGCCATCTATACATGCCTCACTGTGCCATCTATACATGCCTCACTGTGCCACTGCCATCTATACATGTCTCACTGTGCCATCTATACATGCCTCACTGTGCCATATATACATGCCTCACTGTGCCATCTATACATGCCTCACTGTGCCATCTATACATGCCTCACTGTGTCATCTATACATGCCTCACTGTGTCATCTATACATGCCTCACTGTGCCACTGCCATCTATACATGCCTCACTGTGCCATCTATACATGCCTCACTGTGCCACTGCCATCTATACATGTCTCACTGTGCCATCTATACATGTCTCACTGTGCCAATTATACATGCCTCACTGTGCCATCTATACATGCCTCAATGTGCCATCTATACATGCCTCACTGTGCCATTCCATTCCCTGCCTCGACGATCTCCCTACCTTCTCCTGTTTGCAGAGTACAGACGGTGGCCATCCATTATTCAAAAGCTGCGCCTCCTCCTCTGACTGTTCCGTGATAGGTGGAACACAAATTTTCCCAGCAGAGCCTCTGTTCAGTGTTCAGCCTATCACGGATGTCCTCTCATCCGAGACCGAGGCTGAGGACGAGAGGACATCCGTGATAGGCGGAACACTGAACAGAGGCTCTGCTGGGGAAAAAAAATTCCACCTATCACGGAACAGTCAGAGAAGGAGGCGCTGCTTTTGAATAATGGAGGATGGCTGCCGTCTGACAGACAGGTACCCGGTGTATAAGACGACCCCCGACTTTTGGGGCATGATTTTAGATGCAAAAAGTTGTCTTATACACCGGAAAGTACGGTAGGTGAAGGTCTTGTTCCAGAGCGGGAGCTACTTCTCCAAATGTCCTCATGTGTGCATGGCCAGACCACGCCCCTATACATACGTACCACAGTATAAAAATAATATTTCATTTGATGTAATTGGTTTGGATACTTCCACCATGCATTGTTACTGTGTTTCCATTCACATCATCTACATTTATATCCTCACAGACTGATTACTTAATAAGTTAGAGCCACGAATGAGTCAGACTTTCTAAAGAAGGAAACAAAAGAATCATTGCGTCTATGGATTAATTATTTCTACCCACAGGATAATATTAATAATAACACATAAAACTCAACGAAACAAGACAAATGTCACTTCAAACTGTAGGGTTGATTTACAAACGGAAAATAGACTGTGCACCTTGCAAGTGCAGTATCAATTATTTGCTTTAGTAAATCCAGTGGGGTAAAGCTTCACTTTTTAGAGAATAACAAATTACATGCAAGAATGTTTAAAAAAAAAAAAGCACTTTTCTTGCATATGATTGGATGATGCAAATCAGTGGAACTTCAGCACATTTACTAAGCTCTGTGGAAAATGAAAGTGCACAGTCTATTTGCCTTTAGTAGCTCTACCCCTGTGTGCGTGGGGGTATGCCATTTTTTAGAGGGGAATTTGTCAGGGCAGTGTTGGGTGTTTGGCACTTCAATCATCCCAGCACCATGGTGTCCAGATGATTGAAGTGCATTGTTTCTATTATTACATTGTAATATAAAAAAGAATCAGTGGAAGCTCTGATTGTGTCCCTTGCCAAAACATGCAGAATGTCACTTGCCACATTGCTTGCCACCAGATGCGGAATGTCACTTGCCACATCGCCTGCCACCTGCCACGGTGCCAGCCACCAGATGAGAAATTTTACTTGCCACGGTGCCAGCCACCAGATGAGAAATGTCACTTGCCACGGTGCCAGCCACCAGATGAGAAATGTCACTTGCCACGCTGCCTGCCACCAGATGAGGAATGTTACTTGCCACGTTGCCAGCCACCAGATGAGAAATGTCACTTGCCATGCTGCCTGCCACCAGATGAGGAATGTTACTTGCCACACTGCCAGCCACCAGATGCAGAATGTCACTTGCCACGTCGCCTGCCACCAGATGCGGAATGTCACTTGCCACATTGCCTGCCATCAGATGTGGAATGTCACTTACCACGTTGCCTGCCACCAGATGCAGAATGTCACTTGCCACGTTGCCTGCCACCAGATGCAGAATGTCACTTGCCACGTTGCCTGCCACCGGATGCGGATTGTCACCTGCCATACTGCCTGCCACCAGATGAGGCATTTCACTTGCCATGCTGCCTGCCACCAGATGGGGAATGTCACCTGCCTGCCACCAGATGAGGAATGTCACTTGCCTGTTACCAGATGAGGAATGTCACTTGCCACGCTGCCTGCCACCAGATGAGGAATGTCACCTGCCTGCCACCAGATGAGGAATGTCACCTGCCACCAGATGAGGAATGTCACCTGCCACCAGATGAGGAATGTCACCTGCCTGCCACCAGATGAGGAATGTCACCTGCCACCAGATGAGGAATGTCACCTGCCACCAGATGAGGAATGTCACCTGCCACCAGATGAGGAATGTCACCTGCCTGCCACCAGATGAGGAATGTCACCTGCCTGCCACCAGATGAGGAATGTCACCTGCCACCAGATGAGGAATGTCACCTGCCACCAGATGAGGAAAGCTGCCTGCCATCAGATGAGGAATGTCACCTGCCTGCCACCAGATGAGGAATGTCACCTGCCTGCCATCAAATGAGGGATGTCACCTGCCTGCCACCAGATGAGGAATGTCACCTGCTTGCCACCAGATGAGGAATGTCACCTGCCTGCCATCAAATGAGGGATGTCACCTGCCTGCCACCAGATGAGGAATGTCACCTGCTTGCCACCAGATGAGGAATGTCACCTGCCTGCCACTAGATAAGGAATGTCACCTGCTTGCCAGAAGAGTGGTGTCTGCCACAAAGTGAGATGCGGGGTGGGTGGTTAGAGATGATGTCATCTCTCTGCTCCACGCCGCACCTCCAACACTGAAGAGGCTTGCTCTGAGGCAGAGAGAGATGATGTCATCTATGCTCGCCAGACCGATTCTCTGATCCACCCGGCTCTCTCATGCTGCCCGGCGCACCTGCGACCTGGCTGATAAGAGGCCACGGCCATAGCCCACAACTTTTTTGCATTATAAATAACCAGAAGCTGCAGGTTTTTTTTTGTTTTACTCTAGAGGTTCCCATATCTAGAGTTTAGGGCCATCTGTTGATAGCACCAACCTGTAGTAAGTAGATCACCAAGTGATCCAAGTTTAAAATTTGCTTAAGGGTCTGTTGTGTGGCTCCCTCTACTGACAACATAAAAGAAGAGTGTAGGGAGCAATCGACTTGTCAAGCACAAGAATTCTTTCAGAAATTTTTACCTTCGCTTGTTTAGCCCCCGTGTACATCGGATTTGACATGTCATGCCAAATCACAGCCTATTGCCAGCAACGACACTGTCCAAATCGGTGCGGCGCCAACATTGCGCCGATTTCCAAAAGTAGTTCCTGCACGACTTCTAGGGCGATTTAAATTGACATCTGTGTATGAACCCGCACAGATGTCTTTCAGATCGCCCCCGAACTAGCAATGAAATGCGAGTTTGAAACCGTGCAAGTTCAGCTGAACGCATACAGTTTCAAACCCGCCTCCAATGTAAACCTAACCTTTGTGTCTATCACCTGCCTGACAAATTGAACATGCTGAGCTGACTTTCTGACAGCCCTTGCCTGATATCTTATTTATGTTCCCAGTGTTGCAGTGTCCTCCCCTCTTCTCCCGAGATGGGATGAGGACAGCGGCTCTGGTGTCTACTACTCTATCAGCCAAGTGTCTTCTTCCTGTTACTCCGAAGCTAGGCATCCAATAGGATTGCCTGATGCTTTGGCCAATTCGAGAGACAGGTCTCACTGACCTGCTTTCTGATTTGCGGGGAGGTACGTAGCGGAAATTCATTTGCTACAATCACACAACAGGGTGGGATTGAGCCCACCCTATTTTGAAGCCTAGTAGAGCCTCTGGCTCTAATCACGTGCTTCAAAATACACACCCTCCGCCTAACCCCACCATAGTAATTCATGTGTCCAGCGTCCTGAAAGGGGCCAGGCACATAGATAGGGAGGGCAGCAGAGGTGTTAGGGAGGCGGCGTCCGTGCACCCACAATGCGTGGGCCGCCACTGGGTACAATGTAGTCATTAAGGGATGGACATGCACAGCAACAATACTCAGGTAGGCTGTGGAGTTTAAACGATGCTCAAAGGGTACTAAGGGGCACAAAGTGTGCCAAGAAAATATCTCCCACACCATTACACCACCACCACCAGCCCGAACCATTGATACAAGGCAGGATGGATCCATGCTTTCATGTTGTGTATGCTAAATTCTGACCCTACCATCTGAATGTGGCAGCTGAAATTGAGACTCATCAGACCAGGCAGCGTTTTTCCAATCTTCTATTGTCCAATTTTGGTGAGCCTGTGCAAATTGTAGCTTCAGTTTTCTGTTCTTACGTGACAGGAGTGGCAACCGGTGTGGTCTTCGGCTGCTGTAGTCTGCTTCAAGGTTCGCTGTGTTGTGCATTCAGAGATGGTATTCTGCAAACCTTGGTTGTAATGAATGGTTATTTGAGTTACTGTTGCCTTTCTATAATCTCAAACCAGTCTGTCCATTCAGCTCTGACCTCTGACATCAGCAAGGCATTTTCCTACACACAACTACCATTCACTGGATATTTTCTCTTTTTTTGGACCATCTCAGAGAGATGATTGTGTGTGTGAAAATCCCAGTAGAGTAGTCGTTTTTAATACTCAGACAAGCACGTCTGGCCCCAACAACCATGCCACGTTCAAAGTCACTTAAATCCCCTTTCTTCCCCATACTGATGCTCAGTTTGACCTTCAGCAAGTCGTCTTGACCACATCTAGATGCCTAAATGCATTGAGTTGCTGCCGTGTGATTGGCTAATTAGCAATTTGTGATACCAAGCAATTGAACAGGTGTAACTTAAAAAGTGGCTGATGAGTGTTGATTTTCTTGCACTGGACCCTTTGCCAGTTTACATACATGTGTCCTACCTTTGTTGGCTGTAGGCATAGTATTTACATGTACGTAAATGGAATTGTTAGTGATGGGTATCATCATATGTACATTTTTGGAATTAATTGGAATTATTTAGGGTAGTCACCAGAAATGTATATATTCTTGACGGTATGTGTGAGACCTAATCACTCTAATCCTTATTTGTACTGTTGCTAAACTTGAGTAATTTTCAAGAGATTCATACTCTGGTACAATGACTTCTTTCCTTTCAGGCCATTCATGCAGAGCTTTCCAAGCTGGTAAGGAGACAAAAAGGACAGCCTGAAATCACCAAATCCCCAGTGAGACTTAAACCCAAAGCTCATCTCAAGCTTAGAGATGACTTAAATCCGCTTAAACGTCACAGCACAAAGCAGAGGGTAAGTCTTATGTCTCTCTTTCAGAGTCACTAACTTTAAAAACAACATGTAATGTGAGAAAAATGTAAGATGCCATTGCTGAACTTTGTGTATGCAAATATTACTAACCTTACTGTTATGATGATCCACTGACATTTATATTTTGAGTCACAAACCCAGAAAAAATACGAAGATCCTTTGTCCTGACTTTACTGGCAGCACACATGTTCTAGAGACAGGTAACTTGTTAATAGGGATGAGCTTCGAACTCACGTTCGACTCGAACATTGCCTGTTCGCCGAAACAGCGAACAATTTGGGGTGTTCACGGCAAATTTGAAAAGCCGCAGAACACACTGGAAAAGTCTATGGGAGAAATCTAAAGTGCTAATTTTAAAGGCTAATATGCAAGTTATTGTCCTAAAAAGTGTTTGGGGACCTGTGTCCTGCCCCAGGGGACATGTATCAATGCAAAAAAAGTTTTTAAAAAACTGAAGTTTTTTCAGGAACAGTGATTTTAATAATGCTTAAAGTGAAGCAATAAAAGTGAAATATTCCCAAAATAAAACAAAATTGATGATACCGACAGGTGCACTCAACTATTGTAGAATACGTCTAATTGTAGATGAATGGGTTAAGGAAGGTTTTCATCTTTACAGAAATCTACCCTTGAAATACAAAGAGATCACTCTAACCAAACTGAGGAAACATACCAGACTAAAAGAGTTCAATCCAACTGACCCTGTAGAAATCTCCTTAATTATATGGCAATTTTTCACCCACCAAAATCAACAAACGATAAAAGGAATTTCTCTCTTTTACGACATACTATCTACACACCCATTTGACAATAAAAACGCACACATGATTAAGTGGGAGAAAGATTTAGAACAAGAATTTACCTGGGACCAATGGAAAAAAGCAATCCATATAGCTAGCAAGTCATCAGCATGCATTGAACACTGGGACAACGCACAAAAAATAATAAATAGATGGTACCTGACCCCATATAAATTAGCAAAAATATATCCCTCAACGTCTAATGAGTGTTGGAGATGCAACAATCAGATAGGAAACCTCTTACACATATTATGGAGCTGTAAAAATCTACATAGCTTCTGGAATTCAATTACTTCCTTTATAGCAGATCTTACAGGCATCCTAAATAAACTAAACCCGGCCACAGCTTTACTAGGTATCAATTTGGATATCTATCCTAAAGAATATAGAACAATTGTATTCCACACACTAGTTGCAGCAAGACTCACTATAAACAGCCTGTGGAAATCAAAGGATGCACCCAACGTATCGACAGTTATAGCTAGAATCAATATACAGGCCCAATACGAATTAATGCTGGCTTATAAAAACTATTCCAGTACTACATTCAGAAAGAAATGGTTAGCTTGGATCCCCATCCCAGAGCATCCAAATACTTAAAAGATAAAAATGTAATATTTAATCTATTGTCAAGTTTGAAATATGTCAAAGTCAGATATATGCTTACCCCAGTTGTAATGTATTATCCTGGACCTACTTTATTGATCTGTGTAGCAAGTTGTGTTAAGTTCATTTAATTTCTGTATGTATGTGTACGTGTATATATATGTATGTATATATATATATATGTGTATACATTTTCTGTTTCTTTTGATTTTCTATATACAAATAGTTAATTCAATTGGAGGCCTAGCCATGCCTACAGATTGAACCCGATAGGGGTGGGCTGGTACAGGCTACCAAGTACTGTATTGTTCTAAGAACAATCTTATGAACCAAGATAACTCGTTCTATTACTAAGGATTAATGTGACAATTTTAATCTGTACTGTTAAGTAAATACTTTCAATAAAAATCTATTGTTTAAAAAAAAAAAAGTGAAATATTTCTTTAAATTTTGTACCTAAGGGGTGTGTAAAGTATGCCTGTAAAGCAGCGCTTGTTTCCCGTGTTTAGAACTGTCCCTGCCCAAAGTGTCATCTCTGAAGGATAAAAAGTCATTTAAAATCACTGCCCCCGAAAAAACTGCAGTTTTTAAAACTCTTTTTGCATTGATACATGTCCCCAGGGCCAAGACCCGGGTCCCCAAAATCTTTTTAGGGCAATAACTTTTATATTAGCCTTTAAAATGAGCACTTTAGATTACAAACGTTTGAGTCCCATAGACTTTAATGGGGTTCTAAAGTTCACACAAACTTTTGGTCTGTTCGCAGGTTCTGGTGCGAACTGAACAGGGGGGGGGGGGGGGGGGGGGTGTTCGGCTCATCCCTACTTGTTAAGCCAGTGATAACCAGCTAGAATTTTTGAAAGGAGATCAGCAATGGCAACCTACATATTTCACATTCTTTTAGTGACCACAATTATTTTTTCATTATTCTTATTTATGGGACAATTTGATGGCCAATTCACCGAACATTCGCTCTATTTACAAATAATTTCATGGCCAATTTGCCTAACATTTTTTATCTATATGTGAAAAATTTGATGGTCAATTTTCTCAAATTTCTCTCAATATCCTTTAGGCAACATTCATCCTATTTATAGAGGAAAATTAGTGGACAATTGCCATACAAAAATTACATTCTCTGACATTCATTTTTTAATAGGAAAAGGTCTTTCCTATCAAATTGATCTTATTTTTTAAATAAAGACTACTTTTAATGTACATCCATACAGGGTGATACTGTGGATATACTGGTATTCAATGTGCCACCGTCCCGATATTGTATAGATTTAGCTAAGGACTAATAATTTTGGACTTTGAAGGCATACAATAGATATGATAAGAAACTAGATACATTAATTTTATGGAAATGTTGTAAAAAACTGTTACAAATATAAAATCAAAGAAATTAAATGAATAACTGGTCCACACAGGTTATCACAATCATAATTCGATTCTATCATAAAAAAAAACTTGAAACCGAGTATAATTTGAAGTTAACTGTGAGATGTGTAACCAGGGTGGGTCCAGAGGAAAGGAGGGCTCGCTCTACATGTTACGCGTTACAGATAACGCTTCCTCAGGAGCATAGACATATTGATATGGTTAACCGCATTGGAAGTAGACAGCAATCAGTATTTTTTAACCTAGCATTAGCTGTGGTTTAAAGAAACACACATTGGCCAGTTAGGGGAATATTATCGTTTAAACAAAATTGTAATATAAGTAACGGGACGGTCATGTGCTGGTAAGCAGAGAAAATTATCCTCAGGGGGCACGGAGCTGGTCAAAGAACAGTGGCTATATTGTTAGGGCAAGCAGCAGTGGACAGGGGGATAACCCTGAATAGCAGAGCGCTGCCTTGAGACTTTCAGTCCACTTAAGGGTGAATTCAAATGTAAAAAGGTCCTTGGAAGCCTGATACATATATGTGCCACCACGTAGTGTCCCCCAATCGTGAAGGACGCCTGTACTTTTGTTAACCATATCGATATCGCGGTTAACCATATCGATATGTCGATATGTCTATGCTCCTGAGGAAGCGTTATTTGTAACGCGTAACATGTAGAGAAAGCCCTCCTTTCCTCTGGACCCACCGCCTGATTACACATCGCACAGTTAACTTCAAATTATACTCTGTTTCTTTATGATGGAATTGTATTATGATCGTGATAACCTGTGTGGACCAGTGATTCATTTAATTTCTTTGATTTTATATTTGTAACGGTTTTTATGACATTGCCTGTCCTGTTGCTAGGAAGAATGGGGAAATGCTTGTTTACATTAGCATTTCCCCGTTCTTCCTGTCCGTGAAACGATCGTGGGTATCCCCGTGGACATTGAGTCCACGGGACACGTGATCGCACTCAGGGACCTCGCACCCACAATGCCGCATCTTAAAGGCGACGTATATATACGTAAATCTGCCCAGCCATGCCATTCTGCTGACGTATATCGCCGTGAGCCGGTCCTTAACCAGTTATAAAAAAGTGAACGTGACCTTTCCTGCAGAGCCCCTCGGCCTATTTGTAAATTTGCCTGGTTTCTGCTCTCAGAGCACACCCTACCAGTAAGATACCAACCCCATGATACACATTGGCCTCTTTTGAGTATTAGAACCACGTTTATCTTATTCACCATTTGTATCTGCATTGCACCACATACATATTACTTTTCATTAACTGTATCACAAGTGAGATCTGCATTCCGGTACACACAGCTCTCTTCTCAGTAACCATGTCTACAGTGAAATCGGCATTCCATTGTACATAGCAATCTTCCCAGTAACTAATGTCACTAATTAGATCTGTATTCCATTTTTACCACTACCCACGTAGGAAACGCTAATGTCCCGGATCCCCACTGCTGCACAGCCAGTCACATAACATTTCCTTCCCACATTCTAACTAGTGTTGAGCAGAATATGCCATATTCGATTTCGCGATATATCACGAATATATAGTCGAATATTCGAGATATATTCGCTAAATACGAATATTCGTGATATATTTTGGAAATGAAATCATTGCGAATTTTCGCTATCGCGAATGCGAATTGCGAATTGCGAATGCGAATGCGAATATTCGAGAAATGCGGAATGGAGCACTCTGATTGGCTCAGAATATTCGTGATATATTACAATACACAATAATTGCGAATATTCGGCAAATGCGGAAGGAGCACTCTGATTGGCTCAGAATATTCGTGATATATTACAATACACAATAATTGCGAATATTCGGCAAATGCGGAAGGAGCACTCTGATTGGCTCAGAATATTCGTGATATATTACAATACACAATAATTGCGAATATTCGAGAAATGCGGAAGGAGCACTCTGATTGGCTCAGAATATTCGTGATATATTACAATACACAATAATTGCGAATACTCGAGAAATGCGGAAGGAGCACTCTGATTGGCTCAGAATATTCGTGATATATTACAATACACAATAATTGCGAATACTCGAGAAATGCGGAAGGAGCACTCTGATTGGCTCAGAATATTCGTGATATATTACAATATAAAATAATTGCGAAATTTCGAGAAATGCGGAATGGAGCACTCTGATTGGCTCAGAATATTCGTGATATATTACAATACAAAATAATCGCGCGATATCGCTATTGCCGAATAATCGCATTGCGATTTTTCGGGAATATAAAATGAGCGCTGCAGCTACTCGGCCCAAGGTCTCTAATCATACCAGCAATGCTTTTACACGTCGATGGGGATCTCTAGGATGTGATCTGTTCTAAAAAAAAATTGAAAAAATACGAATATTCGAAATAGCGAATATTCGCCGCGATATTCGCGTTATTCGCGAATACTCGAATATGCAATATTCGTAGCGAATATTCGCAATGCGAATATTCGTGAGCAACACTAATTCTAACACACAAAAGAGTCCTTGGCTTGTTTTTTATGTTTTATTAGAGGTTGATAACTTGGATGGGGTAGGGAATTATGGAACTTGAAACTCTGCAATACTATGAACAAAGGGAAACTTCCTTCCTCCCTATTTACAAAAAGTCCTCTTGTTCCTCCTGCACAGACTTGGTATCCACTGCACAGCACCTGCTGCTCACTCCTGTAGGAACTACCAGGATATCACTAGTTCAGCAAAGGGCCATTACAGGCAGGAACTCTCAGTCCCATGACAAAGTAGTGCAATATGAGTGAACAGCATGACATTTCTCCTTCTGCTTCCATGTGGCCACTAATCACAGCTCCACTTGCTTGCAGAAAATGCTAGCCCACCTGACTGCCACCAGCCACACCTGGCTGGTCTTCCTCCCAGTCCTCCTGACTGAGCTTCTGCCCCAGTCCTGCCCAACTGACACACACACATATGGAGACCTCCCAGGGCAAGGTTAGATGAAGACTTGGCACTACACAGTCTTTAAGAGAGACCTGCTTGAGATGGCAGTCTCCCCCTTGTCTGGCCCTGCGCCATGCTGATCTACTCACTGTCTCTCCTTGCTCCTTCCCGCTGCCTCTCCGGCATGAATTCTTACACTGCCTTCAGTATTAGTATCCTTCCAGGCCAGCTTTCTGATCTCTCAAAGGCCACTGACAGCCTCTCCTCAGCACTGCTTCTCCATCTTCCACCCAACTCCCCTGCTGGAATGGCCCATGTCTATTCATGGGGTTGTCTCAGCCCCCTGTCAGCCCACATCTGGGGATTGGAGGCCCCATAAATATTCATGGCAGCCCATCTTACTCCTTTTAACCCCTGCCCTCTAGTTCTTGAAGGTTCTCCAACCTTCCAGACACCAGGGGAGGGCACCAGAGAGCTGCCAGCATGAGCTTTTACTTACCCTACTAGTAGCACACACTAGAGGGTGCTACACATTATACATAGCTCGCTTCCCAGTATTCATGTCACCAGTGAGATCTGCCTTCCCGTAGATACAACTCATTCCCCAGTATCCAAGTCATCAGTGAGATCTGTGTTCCAGTACACACAGCTCCCTCCCCAGTATCCATGTCACCAGTGAATTCTGCATTATAGAGCTCAGCCCATTTTCCAGTATCTACAGTAAGTCACCAATGGTGACTACTTAAAAGAAAACACTTTTCACCAGTAAGATTTACAGTCCAATACACTCAGCTTACTTCCTAATATCCACATCATCAGAGAAATCTTCACACTGAAAACAGTCCATGCATAGCCTATTCAAGTTATGTAGTGCTTAAAAAATGAACTTCTCTCTCCTCTTTCTGCAGGTCTTTCAGGATGGATCAGATCGATTCTCTGTGGCAGCGCTGACCAATCAGAATTGTTCAGATCCGTCCTGGAAGCCCTGCAGAAATAAGAGAGAAGAGTGTGGATTCCAAATCCACAGATTGCTACACCAGTTGTGTGGGCACTGGTAGCTCATCATCCACAGAGGTAAGTACAGCGGTGAATGGGGCACAGTCAGATGACTATGGAGTTAGTTAACTTTTTGATTTTTTCCTATCAAATCTTAGAACTTTTTCAGCTTTTTTTTCCCCTTTATTTTTACCTGGTGCATCGCATAGTAGCCCATTATGTAACACTTACCTGCAGTAGAAGCCCGCGATATCACCATCCTCCACGCTGGCAGCAAGCATCCATCTTCACCCCTCTTCTTCCGGGGACTGCAAACTCAGGCTTGCCGAGGTTGCGTGACGTCACTCCCACGCATGCGTGCTGGAGCCGCCTTTCACGGCATGACCCCCGGCTTGACGGCACATGCGCCGTTGAAGTAGTCGATCATAGGAAATTTGCAAAAATCTCCGAGACTGTGTATGTCTTGGAGATATTGCAAGCACCTACAGGTAGGCCTTCATCTAGGCTTACCTGTAGGTGTTTACAACCACTTTAAGTTAGTGCATTGTTGGTTCACTTACCTTTTTCTTCGATTTCCCTTCTAAATGTTTTTTTCCTTTGTTTTCTTTGTCTGAATTTCTCACTTCCTGTTCCTCCTCAGTAAGCTGTTCTGGATGACTAACCCCCAGCCAGAATGGCTCGGATGATGAGGGGAAGCTTACTGAGGAGAAACAGGAAGTGAGAAACTCAGACAAAGAAAAACCAAGGGAAATTGAAGGAAAAGGTAAGTGAACCAACAATGCACTGGCTTAAAGGAACCTATTTAGAAAATAAAAAACTAACCTTTATAACCCCTTTAACTTGTGATCTGCCCAACTTTTTGTGCTCATCAGCGATCCTTATTGTTGGTGTATTTTATGTGTGTGACCCAAGACTATTCCTTATCTTCCAATGTGGCCCAGAAAGGCCAAAAGTTTGGACACCCATTTGCTCCTCCTAAAACTGGAAGAGAGTTACTGGCTGGCCAGACGAAAAATAAAGGAAAAAAAATAAGAAAATAAAACGAATTGTCATGTTCCTGGTAGAGACTGAACTGATGAGAGGGCTCCCCCTTACACCTCATATCCTGTTTTGAGGACAGAGTAGGATAGGACGCAGGGTCACATGGGCTCCTGTAGGAACTCCTGGCCAGCAGAAGACAGTGATCTTGCAATGATGTGTAGCCAGGGCCGCCATCAGGAATTATGGGGCCCCTTACACAGCTTCAGGCATGGGCCCCCTGGAGAACCGGGGGGGGGGGTGCTGCCGTCTGAAACTGAGAAGGGGGGGGCTACTGCGAATTAAGAATAATTAATTAATAAGAAGAAAAAAAGAGAGAAAAAAGAACCTCTGGCCCTTTAAAAAATAAAAGAAAAATATATTAATTTTTTTTTTATCAAAAATACATTTAAAAAAGAGGGGGTCGCCATCTGGGGCCCTGGGGGCCTCCGGGCCCTTGGGTGCCTCTGGACCTCTAAAAAATATTAAAAGAAAAAAAATTGGCCCTTTAATAAAAAATAAAAGAAAAATATATTAAAAATATATATATTTTTATAAAAAATAAATAAAAAAAGAGGGGGTTGCCATCTGGGGCCCTGGGGGCCTCCGGACCCCTAAAAAATAATAAAAGAAAAAAAATTGGCCCTTTAATAAAAAATAAAATAAAAATATATTAAAATATATATTTTCATAAAAAATAAATAAAAAAAGAGGGGGTTGCCATCTGGGGCCCTCCGGGCCCCTGGGGACCTCCGGACCCCTAAAAAATAATACAAGAAAAAAAATTGGCCCTTTAATAAAAAATAAAAGAAAAATATATTAAAAAATAAATATTTTTATAAAAAATAAATAAAAAAAGAGGGGGTTGCCATCTGGGGCCCTGGGGACCCCTTACAGGTGTAATGCCTGTACCCCCCTGATGGCGGCCCTGTGTGTAGCGCTCACCCTCGAAGGAGCTGCTGGTTTGATGATGGTATTGGCAGATTAAGTTGCACTTCTTCTCTCTAGGGGTGCACCAGAAGTATTCAGTAACACATGGAATGTCCAGACAGGCAAATAAAGGGTTTTCTCTGTATTTTTAATTCCAGGCTAACATAGCCAGTGTCCCATACCGAGCGACATCGGCGCGCACCTGTGTATGGCCTGTAAGGGGCCCGTGGGTCCCCAGGGCCCCAGATGGCAACCCCCTCTTTTTTTACTTTTTTATAAAAATATATGTTTAATATATTTTTTTTCTTTTTTATTAAAGGGCCAATTTTTTTTTCTTTTATTATTTTTTAGGGGTCTGGAGGTCCCCATGGGCCCGGAGGCCCCCAGGGCCCCAGATGGCAACCCCCTCTTTTTTTTATTTATTTTTTATAAAAATATATATTTAATATATTTTTCTTTTCTTTTTTATTAAAGGGCCAATTTTTTTTCTTTTATTATTTTTTAGGGGTCCAGAGGTCCCCAGGGGCCCGAAGGCCCCCAGGGCTCCATATGGCAACCCTCTCTTTTTTTTATTTATTTTTTATAAAAAAATAAATTTTTTTAATATATTTTTCTTTTATTTTTTATTAAAGGGCCAATTTTTTTTTTTTTTTGTAGAGGTACGGAGGTCCCCAAGGGCCCGGAGGCCCCCAGGGCCCCAGATGGCAACTCCCTCTTTTTTAAATTTATTTTTGATAAAAAAATATTAATTAATATATCTTAATTTTATTTTTTAAAGGGCCAGAGGTCCCAGGGCCCCAGATATTAACCACCCTTTTAAAAAAAATATATATATATATACATATATATGTATAATTATTTGTAAAGCCCCCCCCCCCGCTTCTCAATTCGTAGCAGCCCCCTCCCCGCTTCTCAATTTCAGGCAGCAGCACCCTCCCGCGGTTCTCCAGGGGGCCCATGCCTGAAGCTGTGTAATGGGCCCCATCATTCCTGATTGCGGTCCTGCCCGGGGGCCCCATAATCTTCTATTGCCCGGGGGCCCCATGAGTTGTCAGTCCGCCCCTGGACCCATCTATCAGTTTACACAAACTTTGAGTCTTGGTGTTCTGGCCTTTCTGCCTTGGAGCCTGATACTATAATCTCATACTGACTTTTTTTCTCCTTTGAGGTCGAAGGATCTGGTGAGTCATATCTATGAGCATGGCTGTGTATGTTTGCAAAACTGCACATTGATTTCTCATGGAAGGAATTACATAACTTGAAAATTCCTTACGCTGGACTGCATATTGTATCAGCAGTTATATAAGGTGTTTACTCAGTATGGTCTTGTGGTCTTTAACCACTTAAGGACCACCTAACGCCGATATGCGTCGGCAGAATAGCATGGCTGGGCACAGGCACGTATATCGCCTTTAAGAGCCCAGCTGTGGGTCGCGCTCGCTCGCCGCCGGCGAGCGCGCACGCGACCCGGTCCGAAGCTCCGTGACCCCGGCCGCGGGACCTGCGGATCGATCACCGCTGGTGTCCTGCGATCGGTCACAGGTCACATATCGTGCAAAAGTTCATTTATTTCACTAATGCAACTTAAAAGGTGAAACTAATATATGATAGAGACTCATTACCTGCAAAGCAAGATAGTTCAAGCCGTGATTTGTCATAATTGTGATGATTATGGCTTACAGCTCATGAAACCCCCAAATCCACAATCTCACAAAATTAGAATAACGTGAAAAGGTGCAATATTCTAGGCTCAAAGGCCCAGATTCACGTACATCGGCGCATTATCGGTCCGGCGTAGCGCACCGCCATTACGTTAGACTTGCGCCATCTAGCCGCGTAATCCCCCGATTCACGTAGCTTTTGCGCAGGAAATTGCGCAAGCGTAAGATTTTTTCCAGAGGCGTAAGGAGGAGTAATACAAATTGGGAGGGACGTGGGCGTGTTACATTGAAATGAGCCGTGACCCCATGCAAATGAAGGGCCGGCCGGCTCACGCATGCGCGCTTGAACGAGACCATGGTCAGCTCCGATGTGCGCATGCTCACAACTCGGGAGCGGCGCAATCAGTGAAATTGGAAATAGACTAGGGCAACTTTATGAACTACGCAGACAGCATAAATAGACAGACACAAATGCACTTACTTTGCAAAAATACATCCCTTTGTATCCCTCCCTCTACAGCAAGGTGCTTTTGTTTGTTTGTGACGTGTCTTTGAGATATTTGAGGACTGTTTTGCAGAGTGATTTTTGTATTTTCTGTGTTTTCTTTGTTGTTATTTTGTTTAAATTATATTTTTGCTGGGCATTTTTTATTTTTGCTCGTGATTTATTTAATTTTTTTGGTTCTGTTTGTGTATGATTTTGGAATGTGGGGGTGATATTCCTGCGGGAAAAGGGGTGTCACCCTCATTTGTGGTGGAGAAGTGATCCCCAGGTCCGTGTGAATGGTGTATGAATGTACAGTGACATAATTGGAGCCGTGGCATGGCGTTGCAGCTCACAAGTCCTGCATGGTGGACTGGTGCCAATCCAATGTGATGAGGATGTGGGGTGTGTGTGCTAGGGACCACAGTGGTGTGCATGCATGCATTCTCATTGTGCCATGATTAATGTGTGTGTTTAACGTGCAAAGATGCATAATGTGAGCTGGCATGAGATGGGGTCATGAGATGGGGTACCAGTGCATATGCAGAGTCACCTTGAAGGGAAAAGACAGGAGGATGTTAGTCATGCATGTGCCACTTGTGAGGTGTGCATCACGGGAGGGGATAGTCATGCCTGCCACCCATGTCACTCACCAGCCAGCCAGCTGTCCCCATACATGTTCTGTTCGAAATCTGTGGGGATGGGTCTCTGATTGTATATGTAGCTGTCATGGGTGTCATGGGTGGTGCCATGTGTTGGGCTGCTGATGTCCTCCTGCAAGGTTGTGGTAATTCCAGGATGGCATGAGGGGTGAATCTGAAGATGCGAGACACCTCAGAATCACTCATGCCAAAGATGTCTATGCGTGTGTGATATATCAAGTGAAGAGTGAGGGGCTTGTATCAGATAAGAATATTGTATTAGATTAATTTAAATTGTAAATTTTATATAAGCAAATAAAAAAAAATAAAAAAACATCTCCCGTGCCCTCCTTAGTGCCATCCTTCGTGCCCTCCTCCTTCTTTGTTCATCTAAAGTCAGTAGTATAGCTATGCGCGACGATGCCCCTGGCATGTTGGCATACAGATTGTTGGGCAACACGTGTGACTGCTGAACTCCTCACTAACAGTGTTGCTTTATCTGACAAGTAGACTTTTTTTCATTTTTTAGACCAGCTTTTAGGCGCTCTAACTTTAGACAGGACATTTTGCTGTTGCGCACATCGCGTAGCCTGCGCAGCAACTGCGTTTTTTTGTGGATCCCCGCAACTCCCTCATTAGCATATTTGACTAGCAAATCAATGGTGTGTCTAGCGCATTTTTGCGCGGACGGATGCGTCTGTCTAACGAAATTACGCCGGACAAAAAAAAGTAGATTTCTGGCGTAATTCGTTTTCTGAATCGCGCACATCTAAACGCACGCGCACATTTAGACTTACGCACGCGCAACACCAGTTGCGCAGGCGTAATCGCTCTGTGAATCTGGGCCAAAGTGTCCCACTCTAATCAGCTAATTAAGCCATAACACCTGTAAAGGGTTCCTGAGCCTTTAAATGGTCTCTCAGTCTGGTTCAGTAGGAATCACAATCATGTGAAAAGTTGGAAAGTTGGATGTTCCCAAAGTTCTGTATCAAATCACATTAATAGAAAGTTATGTGGAAGGGAAAAGTGTGGAAGAAAAAGGTGCACAAGCAGCAGGGATAACCACAGCCTGGAGTGGATGGTCAGGAAAACGCCATTCAAAAGTGTTGGGGACTTTCACAAGGAGTGGACTGAGGCTGGAGTCAGTGCATCAAGAGGGACCACACACAGACAGATCCTGGACATGGGCTTCAAATGTCGTATTCCTCTTGTCAACAAACGTCAGAAGAGAAGCGTCTCACCTGGGCTAAAGAAAAACAGACCTGGTCTGTTGCTCAGTGGTCCAAAGTCCTCTTTTCTGATGAGAGCAAATTTTGCATCTCATTTGGAAACCAAGGAGCCGGAGTATGGAGGAAGAATGGAGAGGCACACACTGCAAGATGCTTGAAGTCCAGTGTGAATTTTCCACAGTCTGTGTTGATTTGGGGAGCCATGTCATCTGCTGGTGTTGGTCCACTGTGCTTCATTAAGTCCGGGGTCACCGCAGCCGTCTACCAGGAGATTTTGGAGCACTTCATGCTTCCTTCCACAGATCAGCTCTATGGGGATGCCGACTTCATTTTCCAGCAGGACTTGGCACCTGCCCACACTGCCAAAAGCATCAAAACCTGGTTCAATGACCGTGGGATTACTGTTCTTGATTGGCCAAAAAACTTGCCTGACCTGAACCCCATAGAGACTCTATGGGGCATTGCCAAGAGAAATATGAGAGACATGAGACAGAGAGACGAACAATGCAGAAGAGCTAAAGGCCCCTATTGAAGCTTCCTGGTCTTCCATAACACCTCAGCAGTGCCACAGGCTGATCGCTTCCATACCACGCCACATTGAGGCAGTAATTGCTGCAAAAGGGGCCCCAACCAAGTACTGAGTACATATGCATGCTTCTACTTTCAGAGGTCTGATATTGTTCTATGTACAATTCTTGTTTTATTGATTGCATGTAATATTCAAATTTTCTGATATTATGGATTTGGGGTTTTCATGAGCTGTAAGCCCTAATCATCACAATTATGACAAATCACGGCTTGAACTATCTTGCTTTGCATGTAATGAGTCTCTCTCATATATTAGTTTTACCTTTTAAGTTGCATTAGTGAAATAAATGAACTATATTATAATTTTTCGAGTTTTACCCCTATACCCTATAGTTTGTAGACGCTATAACGTTTGGGCACACCAATCAATATACACTTATTGGGATTTTATTTTTTACAAAAAATATGTAGCAAAATACATATTGGCCTAAATTTATGTAGAAATTCGATTTTTTACATTTTTTTTTATTGTTTAACCACTTAAGACCCGGACCAATACGCTGGCAAATGACCCAAGGGGTTTTTGCGATTCGGCACTGCGTCACTTTAACAGACAATTGCGCGGTCGTGCGACGTGGCTCCCAAACAAAATTTGCGTCCTTTTTTTCCCACAAATAGAGCTTTCTTTTGGTGGTATTTGATCACCTCTGCGGTTTTTATTGTTTGCGCTATAAACAAAAATAGAGCGACAATTTAAAAAAAAATGCAATATTTTTTACTTTTTGCTATAATAAATATCCCCCAAAAATATATAAAAAAACATTTTTTTTCCTCAGTTTAGGCCGATACGTATTCTTCTACATATTTTTGGTAAAAAAAATCGCAATAAGCGTTTATCGGTTGGTTTTCGCAAAATTTATAGCGTTTACAAAATAAGGGATAGTTTTATTGCATTTTTATTAATTATTTTTTTTTTACTACTAATAGCGGCGATCAGCGATTTTTTTCGTGACTGCGACAATATGGCGGACACTTCGGACAATTTTGACACATTTTTGGGACAATTGTCATTTTCACAGCAAAAAATGCATTTAAATTGCATTGTTTACTGTGGAAATGACAGTTGCAGTTTGGGAGTTAACCACAGGTGGCGCTGTAGGGAATGTGTGCCCTAATGTGTGTGTTTACAACTGTAGGGGGGTGTGGCTGTAGGTGTGACGTCATCGATCGCGTCCCCCTATTACAGGGATGACGCGATCGATGCTCCGGCCACAGAGAAGCACGGGGAAGCCGTGTGTACACACGGCTCTCCCCGTTCTTCCGCTCCAGGGACAGATCGCCGCACTGCAGCGGCGATCGGGTCCGCGAATCCCGCGGTCCCGGTCCTGGAGCTTCGGACCGGGTCGCGGGCGCGCGCCCGCGGGCGCGCGCCCGCGACCCACGGCTGGGTACTAAAACCAACGTATATATACGTTGATGTGCCCAGCCGTGCCATTCTGCCGACGTAAATGTGCAGTAGGCGGTCCTTAAGTGGTTAATAGTAGAAAGCACTAAATATATTTTTTTATAGCGCAAACAAATTAAAACCACAGAGGTGATCAAATACCACCAAAAGGAAGCTCTATTTGTGGGAAAAGGACATCAATTATTTATGTACAGTGTTGCATGACTGCACAATTTTTTAGTTAAAGTAACTCAGTGCCATATAGCAAAAAATGGCCTGGCTATGAAGAGGGGTAAATCTTCAGACGGCAAGTGGTTATTGATTGATTAGCAACTGATAAAGTGTATGATATCTAAATTTCTTGTTCCTCCAGGTAACCTACAAGAGGCTACTAATAGGGGCCGTGGCTGCAGCTTTGCTAAGTTTGCTGGCAATGTTCCTACTAAAACTTGACAGATGAATTTCAACACTCTTGGACATTATTTACACCTGTATTCCTAACATTATATGCATCTTCAGATAAATGTGGCATGGAGTCATATCTGGAATATACAGAGTGAGATTTCTTGAGTAGAGGACATCTACTGCAAACAAGAAAGCTTGTCTGAAGGATTCTGCCCATCAGCTTAAAAAGAATGACGTGATGTACAGTTTATAAGCCTCACAATAGATAATATATTCAATTTATTCAAAGCAAATGTGTGTTTTATATGGAATATGACATTTATTCGGTCAGTACAGCAGAATTTTGGGCATTCTGGCCCAGTCACTGTAAAGGCCCATACACATGATCTGACTTTTTGACAACAAACCTCCAATGGACCTGTTTATGCAGAAAATCAGACCGTGTGTATGCTCCATCGGACAAACTTTTCCGCTTTTTCATCGGACAAATGTTCGCTGTGTTAACAAACAAACTTTCCGGCAACAAATATCCTACGTCGGCTAATTCGATCGTGTGTACACAAGTCCAAGTACAAACACGCATGCTCAGAACCAATTCTAAAGATCAGATGACAATAGCAGAAGTTGTCCAAAGGGTGGCGGTAAAGAGCAGAAAGAAAACTTAGTGCGTCTATTAGGGTTGCCCCGATACCACTTTTTTAGGACCGAGTACAAGTACCGATACTTTTTTTCAAGTAGTCGCCGATACCGAATACCGATACTTTTTTTAAATGTCCCCCACAAATGCAGCCATGTCCCCCACAAATGCAGCCATGTCACCCATATATGCAGCCATGTCACCCACAAATGCAGCCATGTCACCCACAAATGCAGCCATGTCACCCATATATGCAGCCATGTCACCCACAAATGCAGCCATGTCACCCACAAATGAAGCCATGTCACCCACAAATGCAGCCATGTCACCCATATATGCAGCCATGTCACCCATATATGCAGCCATGTCACCCATATATGCAGCCATGTCACCCCTACCTAGCCACTGCCGCCTGGGAACATCACAGCATTCATTTGAATAGCTGTAGTGTTCCCGCCCATATAGACACGCCCCCTTGCTTGGGATTGGACAGATCACGATCACCCATCCAATCCCGAGCAAGGGGGAGTGTCTATACAGGCGGGAACACTACAGCTATTCAAATGAATGCTGTGATGTTCCCGCACAATGTTTAACCCATGCGGCGGCGGGTTTTGATGCGGCGGCGGCGGTGGGGGGGGGGGAGGGGACGGAAAAAGTATTCTATTCTGGTATCGGGGGTATTTGCGGGAGTACAAGTACTCCCGCAAATACTCGGTATCGGTCCCGATACCGATACTGGTATCGGTACAACCCTAGCGTCTTTTATGTCACTACGTTCGTGTTTGTTGGCTACCGTGTGTATGCATACCAAGTTCACGGACAACGCCCTTTGGAGCAAAATCCACGGGAGACGTCAGTTGGAAGTCCAATCGTGTGTATTAGGCTTTAGTTTGCACTGGGTAGCTTCAGTGGGAGTCCACTCTTAAGCCTCGTACACATGGTCGGACATCAAACAGACTTTCCCTTGGATGTTTGTCCGAAGTGAGTTGTCCGGTCACACCCATAGCATACAGACGCTCGGACTTTTCTGCAAACTTTTCTAAAACTTTCCCAACATCACGTGGTTTTTCTGCTCTTTACCGGCACCCTTTGGTTAACTTCTGCTATTGTTGGTTGATTTTAACATTGGTTCTGAGCATGTGTATTTGCACTTTGTACAAAACTTTTTTGGGTTTCATCAAACAAAAAGTTCGGTCTGCAAACGGACAAACTTGAATTTTTGTTGCCGAAAAGTTTGTCCGTTTGCCGACCGTACTTTTTGTCCGATAAAACTTTGTCCGATGGAGCGTACACATGGTCGGACTAATTTGAAATCTTGCTGTTTTTGAAGTTTGTTGGCAAAAAGTCCGACCGTGTGTTGTCAGACTTTTTGCCAACAAACTTCAAAATGAGCAAGTTTTCCCAAAAAATCCGACCGTGTGTACGCTCCATCGGATAAACTTTTTCGGTTTTCATCGGACAAAAGTTCGCTCTGCAAACCGACAAACTTTTCGGCAACAAAAGTCCAATGGTGCAAAGTCCAACCGTGTGTACAGAAATCCATCAGACTTTTGTCCGAAGTACAAATACGCATGCCCAGAACCGATGTTAAAACCAACAGCAGAAGTTGACCAAAGGGTGGCGGAAAAGAGCAGAAAAACCACGTGATGTTGGGAACGTTTTGGGAAAGTTTGCAGAAAAGTCCTGCCGTGTGTATGCTATGGGTGTGCCCGGCCAACACCCTTCGGACAAAAATCCACGGAAAAGTTTGTTTGAAGTCCGACCGTGTGTACGAGGCTTTAACTTGGCATTTGCAGAATGTTTTTTCCTAAATACTTTTTTATTAGATGCTAACAACAAATAAAACACAAAAGAAGAACAGTAGGGGATTATGAAAGACATCAACCTCAAGAAAACAATATTGGTAACAAGTAAATAAAGTGGCTTTACAAAGGAATGTTATATAATAAAAATAAGAATAATAATATTAAAAAGATTATACACTGTTAACTAGAAAGAGCCATGAATGTTGTATCATCGTAGATTGTTGAATGCTGAATGTTGGCCAACACCGAATGTTCAAAGTTACGGTGATGGTGAGATTCTGAATTTAATAACCATGCAAAGGAACTGCACTGGATTTCAGAGAGCACAGGGAAGATCAATGCAATTTCTGGACTTGATTATTAAATTGGTACCCTAAAGAATAAAAAATGATGCTAGAAGAGTAAAAAACTTTACATGACCAGTAAAGCAACAGTCACCTTTGGATCAGCACAGCAGCTACTAATTATCTTCATCTGGATTCACTATTAAAATGAATATAGGTTAACATTGTTACAGTAAAACTTTGGTCTGTGAGCATAATTCATTCCAGAAACATGCTTGTAATCCAAAGCACTTGTATATCAAAGCATTTTTTTACAGGGTATAAAAGAGAAAAGAGGCACCTTTAAGGCCATGTACAAGCGATCGGTTTTAAAATTGATCGTGTGTAGGCCCCATCGGTCCATTATCCTTCGGTCAAAAATCAGAGGGCTTGCTTTAAAATTGAACCGATGGACGGCTAACCGATAGGTCAAAACAGATCGTTAATATACAAAAGCATCGGTTAAAAGGCCGCGCATGCTCAGAATCAAGTCGACGCATGCTTAGAAGCATTGAACTTCATTTTTTTCAGCACGTCGTTGTGCTAAAACAGGTAAACGTCACCGCGTACTGATACGATCAGTTTTTTAACTGATGGTGTGTAGGCACATCAGTCCATCATGTGTACGCGGCCTCAGTGTAGCAATAAGTTGCTAAATGTTGTACCTTCATTAAATGTAACCATATTGCTACACTTAGGCTCCTCTCTTTTTATACTCAGTTGTGACCTGACGCTACTCTTATACCAAGACATCGCTTGTATATCAAGGCAAAATGTATTAAAATATTTTGCTTGTCTTGCAAAACGCTCTCAAACCAAGTTACTCTCAAACCAAGGTTTTACTGTATTTGAAAAGACATAATTATCATTTGGTCTCTAAATGTTGTTTTCTATTTTATACCAAGAAGAAGACCACTAAGTTGGACCCTCTCGCTGATGGCAGTGATGAAAGTGATGACACAGTGATGAGACAGTGATGACAAAATGTACTTTTGTAAGGTTTTGCTGAGTTACGTATATTCCAGAAGTAAAAAACAATCCAACTGGCAGAAGGTTAAAGTGACTCTGTTTCTGTGTCCTTCAGAGTAAACTAAAGCCACCCTGTAAAAGAAGCAGATGTGTACTTACCTTTCTGGAAGCCTACATCTTTATACTTACCTGTGTTGGGGATCGCTGACCGCTGCAGATATCCGTCACTTCTTGGTTTGTCAAATACAAGCGGTCCCCTAGTTACAAACACCCAACTTACAAACGACTCCTATTTACAAACGAAGGGAAACTACAGGAAGTGAGAGGAAACCTACCCCTAGGAAGGAAAATGCACTCCCGTAATGCCGCGTACACACGATCACTTTTTGTGATGAAAAAAAACGACGTTTTCAAAAACGTCATTTAAAATGATCGTGTGTGGGCAAAACGTCGTTTTATGTCTTCAAAAAAACAACCAAAAAAAATTCGAACATGCTTGAATTTTTTGTGTCGTTTTTCAAAATGTCAATTTTTGTGTCATAAAAAAGTGATGGTGTGTGGGCAAAACGACGTTGAAAACGATGTTTTTAAACCCGCGCATGCTCAGGAGCAAGTTATGAGACGGAGCTTCAATGGAACAGACTGCCGTCGAACGTGGTGTACGTCACCACGCTTTGCTAGAGCATTTTGGAAAAACGATGGTGTGTACGCAACGTCGTTTTGGAAAATGAAGTTTGAAAAACTTTGTTTTGTTTCGTCACATAAAACGTCGTTTTTTTTCATCACAAAAAGTGATCGTGTGTACGCGGCATTAGAGTTATTATGGGAAAAGGTGTCTCCAATGAAGCTTTATCACCAATCCTTGTTTCCCTAATAACCCAAAATTTTCAAAATCTAATTGTCATTGGGACAGAAAGTGAGGTGAATTCTTCTGAACAGGGAGGGGCACAGACAGCAGAACAAATGTTACAAATGTCCCCATGTTTTTCAAAAAGCTTACAAATAGATTGTTTTGTCTGGAGCTACACTTATAAAATGTACCTGTTCCAACTTACAAACAGATTCAACTTAAAGGAGTTGTAAAGGGAAAAAAAAATCCTAAATTTAATGTCTGCAAGGTAGACAGACAGAATAGTGTAACGATTCTGTTAAAAAACTATTAAATACCTATTAAAAGCCTTCATCTATATATCACCTCCGACATTCTAGTTTCTGTTCCCTCATTCACTTCCTGGTTTGCAGCGTTCGTTTATGTAAGAACTACATTTCCCAGTATGCATTGCGGCACACCCAGTAATTCACACCTCCTTGAAGTTTCTAACACGTAGAGAGCGTCCTGCCGCACAGATGTAGTTCCCAGGAGGGGGCGAGCACGTTACTGACCACCGCAGTAAAGCCTCCCTTCACGGTGGTCAGTAACAATCAGACAAGCAGGAAGTGAACAGAACAGAGAAGAAATAGAGCAACTTCTGAGCAAAAAAGAACAATGAGGAAGTGAAAAGAGGAATGTCTGCAGGTAAAGGATGCTTATTATTAAAAAATGTTTTCCATTACAACCCCTTTCAGAACAAACCTACAGTCCCTGTCTTGTTTGTAACCCGGGGACCGCCTGTACATGCTTCCCTGTTATGTTCGTACATGTTCACTTTAAACATGGATGCCTTCACTTGGACCTGAAAGTGAAAATTTAGCCTTAGCAACAAATTCCATAAAAAAATGTTTTTATTTCTAACAAATACACAAAAAGTTAATGGCTTAGTCAGTTTCACCTAAAAAATATTTGAGATTTTGGCTGTAGGTATCCATTCTTAACCACTTAAGGACCTAGCCTCTTTCTGACACGTGTTTACTAGTTAAAAACATATTTTTTTTGCTAGAAAATTACTTAGAATCCACAAACATTATAATTGTTTTTCTCTAACACCCTAGAAAATAAAATGGCTTTCATTGCAATACTTTATGTCACACCGTATTTGGGCAGCGGTCTTGCAAGCGCACTTTTTTGAAAAAAAAAAAAAAACTACTTTTTTTAAATTAAAAAATAAGACAACAGTAAAGTTAGACAACTAAATTGATACCCGAGTAAATTGATACCCAACATGTCATGCTTTAAAATTGCGCCCACTCGTGGAATGGCGACAAACTTTTACCCTTAAAAATCTCCATAGACAACTTTTAACCACTTAAGGACCAGCTCATGTACATTTTTTTTTTTTGGAAAATTTTTTTTTTTTAGATTTTTCACCAAGACATACAGACACAAACAAGGGAGAGTACCATGGCACAACACCATGCCCCTCGCGACCAATATGGTCATAACATTGACATCTTACCTAACATAGGTAACTGCCTAACAAACATACCCCCCAACCTCTCCCACCCCCCCTCCCTCCCGTAACCCTATACCTCAGTCCACCACCACATCTGGCGTTAGTTCAAGCAAAAGGTGAGTCCTGTACTTAGAATCAGTAACACAGACAGTTATTGACATACACATAGCATACAACTGAGTAATTAAGACACACTCCCCGCCCACATCTCACCCCCACCCTGCGAATGGTCTCAAAAGGAGTCAGCATGGCTCCCCCTCCACCACTACAGCATAGGTACACCCATCGGTGTTACGTGCAAGGTGTCTAATTCAAAAATGAAACCCCCCATTCAGCCTTACAATCTATCCTGCCGTGATATCCGCGTCAAACCAGGCCCGCCAGACCTTATTAAACTTTTTCTCGCACCCCCTGGAGAGATAGGTTGCCTTGTACAGGGGAATCATTGAGTTCACCAAGCCCTTCCAGAACGCTAGCCCCGGCGGGGCAGGTGATTTCCACTTAAGTAGAATGGCCTTCCTCCCATAAAACAGTAATATGTTCAGTAATGTTCTAAGGGCCCTAGAGGGGACCACTTCATCCACTAAGCCCAGAAGACATACCTGCACCGACAACGGAACAGGTACATGCAGGATATCCGTTAGGCAAGAAACCACCCCTTCCCAGAACACTTTTATTTGCGGGCATTCCCAGAAGATATGTGTAGCATCAGCCGGCGAGAAGGAGCACCTCCAGCACTCCGAGGAAACTGAGGGGATCAAAACAGAGAGTCTCGCCGGGGTGAAATAGATTTTGTGCAAAAATGTAAAATGTATCAACCTATCTCTCGCCGACACCAAGTGCTGAAAGGGACAGTCCCACATGTCGTCCCAATCTTCACTATCAATACCAGGGACCTCCCTCTCCCACCTCTCCCTGCATTTAATTAAGGCCGCCGGGCTCTTTTTAAACATTTCTTTGTATGTAACAGACAAGGTCTTAGGAAGATCTTCCTCCATGAGCATGTCCTCGAGAAACGATCTGATGGACTCAATCACCCTCTCCCGGAACTGAGCGCGGAAGGCATGACAAAGCTGAATGTACCTGAAAAAATAGGAGTTCGGGAGATCAAATCTAGCCTTAAGCTGGTCAAAGGTGAGCAGCTCCCCATAACTAGTTATGTCCTTGAGAAGCTTAATTCTCTTAGTTGCCCACACCATTGGATCCGGGTAAGAATAAAAATTAGGCAATTTGGGATTCCCCCACAGCGGAGTCTGCGGCGAGAATCCCAAATAATTGGGGCAGGCCAGGGCCACCGCCTCGTCCCACGCTCTGACAGTCGCCCGCATGGCCGACGTCAGCGGTAGGTGAGACCCCCCACCCCTTTGAATAGCCATTCTCAGAGTCTCGTAAGACCCCAAGTGAGCTGCCTCTAGCACCGTGGCAGAGTCCCCATCATCAGTGGTTAGCCACCTGTGAACAAAAACCATTTGGCCCGCAAGATAGTACTTTCTCCAATCTGGCAGAGCTAGCCCCCCTTGACCCCAGGGTTCCTGAAGCACCTTGAGCCCTATATGCGGCACCTTGGGGGCCCATAGAAAGGAACTAGTAATGCCATCCAATTGTTTAAAAAAGGACTTAGGGATTCACACTGGAGCGTGCCGTAGGAAGTACAAGATTACCGGGAGAATTTTCATCTTAAGCAGGCTTATTCTTCCAATAAGTGAGAGCGGGAGTCTCTGCCACGCCTGGGCCTTCTGCCTAAAAAAGGATAACAGGGGGACCAAATTAAGGGTCAAATAATCTGCGCTGTTGGCCGTGATCCTGACCCCAAGGTAGGTGATGGACGAAACCCACTGCAGGGGCAAGTCCGGATCCGCTCCCCCCCTGGCTCCCTCATCCAATGGCAAAACCGAGGACTTGCCCCAGTTCACCTTCAGGCCAGAAAAAATAGTAAAATCATTCAGAATCCATAGGGCCGCCCGAAGCGAGGGACCAGGGTCCTCAAGAAACAACAACATGTCATTAGCATATAATGCCAGACATTCCCGTATGGTGCCCACTCGAATAGCTCCTACCTCGGTAGATTTCCTAAGCGCCACAGCCAGGGGCTCCATGGTGAGGGCAAAAAGAAAAGGGAACAATGGACAACCCTGTCTAGTTCCCCGACCCATTGAGAAAAATGGGGAGACCGAGCGGCCCAATCTAATTGCAGCTCTGGGGGCACTATACAATAACGTTACCCATTGCCTAAAAACCGGACCAAAACCCATCCTCTCCAGAACTCGATGCATATACCCCCAATCAATCGAGTCAATTGCCTTCTCTATGTTGATCGACACAATAATCCTGGTACCCCCCTCTGGCCCGGGGAGCTGAAGATGTGTAAACAATCGCCTTAAATTCGTGTCTGTAGACTTTCCGGGCATGAACCCCGTCTGGTCAATGTCAACCAGGGAGGAGATCACCCCCACCAGCCGCGTGGCCAAAACCTTTGTTAAAATGTTTAGATCCACGTTCAAAAGGGCAATAGGCCTGTATGCAGAGCAATCTAGCGGGTCTTTGCTGGGCTTGGGCAGTAATACCATGTAGGCGTCTAGCATGGAGGTGGGGAGCCTGTTCAATTTTAAACATTGAGCCAAAAGGGCATTTAATCTAGGGGCTATCTCCTCAGCAAAGCATTTATAAAAATCTGCCGGGAAACCATCCGGTCCCAGGGGCTTTGTGAGGGGGAAAGGCAAAAATGGCTGCCACTATTTCTTTGTTAGTAATGGGAGCATCTAGAGACTCTCGGTCGCCGTCGGACAACCCCGGGAGGGCCAAGCCCCCCAAGAGGGTATCCAGCTCAGCAGTGTCATAGCTCGGGATTGGCTTATAGAGATCAGAAAAGTATTCCTGGAAAACCCCCAGCACCTCAGTGGGGTCACTAACCAGGGTCCCATCCTTGTTCTTAATTACGGGGATATTAGTGACCTGATTGTCTATTGCTACCAATCTTGCCAGCAATTTCCCATTCTTGTCCCCCTCCGAGAAAACCGATTCGATCCTATGTCTAACCTCAGTGTGTGCCAGATCTGAGAAATGCAGGGATAGAGAACGTCTAGCGTCCATCAGGGATAAATATGAAGCATCAGAGGGGCAGCTGGCATGTTTCTCTGTCCACTCCCGTTCCACCTCCTGTAGTGTATGTAATTCAGCATTGTAAGTCCCCCTCTCCACCTTGATGGTAGATACACATTCACCCCTCATTACTGCCTTAAAGGAGTCCCATACCACCGGTGGATCTGCCGTATCCTCATTTATTGGCCAATATAAGTCTAAATATGAGATCTGATGTCTTTTTGACCCCAGTATCTCATATTTAAGAGGACCTGTCATGCTTTTTTCTATTACAAGGGATGTTTACATTTTTAGGGTAAAAAATGATAAAATAAATAAAAATAAATAAGAAAACACAAAAAGCGCCCTGTCCTGACGAGCTCGCGCGCAGAAGCGAACGCATACGTGAGTAGCGCCCGCGTATGAAAACGGTGTTTAAACCACACAAGTGAGATATCGCCGCGATCGTTAGAGCGAGAGCAATAATTCTAGCCCTAGACCTCCTCTGTAGCTCAAAAGATGCAACCTATAGAATTTTTTAAACATCGCTTTTCAAAATTTTTAAGGATAAAAGTTTGACGCCATGCCACTAGCAGGCGCAATTTTTAAGCGTGACATGTTGGGTATCATTTTACTCAGGGTAACATTATCTTTCACAATATATAAAACAATTGGGCCAAATTTATTATTGTCTTATTTTTTAATTCAAAAAGTGAATTTTTTCAAAAAAAGTGCGCTTGTAAGACCGCTGCGCACAGTGTGACAAAAAGTATTACAATGACCGCCATTTTATTCTCTAGGGTGCTAGAAAAAATATATATAATGTTTGGGGGGTTTTAAGTAATTTTCTAGCAAAAAAAAATGTTTTAGTCTTGTAAACACCAAATCTGAAAAACACCCAAGGTCCTTAAGTGGTTAAAAAAAATCTACAGGTTGCTTTTGTTTTAGTTACAGAGGTGGTACAGGGCTAGAATTATTGCTCTCTCTCTACCAATTGCGGCGATACCTCACATGTGTGGTCAGGTATGCGTTTGCTTCTGCACGCTAGCTCAGTGGGACGGGGCGTGTTTAAAAAACAAAAAAGGTATTTCTTATTTATTTTAACTTTTATTTTTTACACTGTTATTTATTTATTTTTAAAATGTGTCACTTTTATTCCTATTACAAGGAATGAAAACATACATTGTAATAGAAAAACATTATGACAGCACCTCTTAAATATATATATATTTTTATTTATAGTGTAAATATGAGATCAGAGGTCTTTTTGAGCCCAACCCTCATATTTACACTAAAATGCAATAAAAAAAAGAAGTAATTTGAAAAAATTACCAAAAAAATGGCCCTTTAAGAGCAATTATTTAAGACATTATTTGATCACCTCTGCGGTTTTTATTTTTTGCGCTATAAACAAAAATAGAGCTACAATTTTGAAAAAAAAAGAATATTTTTTACCTTTTGCTGTAATAAATATCCCCCAAAAGTATATTAAAAAAGTATTTTTTTCCTCAGTTTAGGCCGATACGTATTCTTCTACCTATTTTTGGTAAAAAAAAAAATCGCAATAAGCGTTTATTGATTGGTTTGCGCAAAATTTATAGCATTTAGAAAATAGGGGATAGTTTTATTGCATTTTTATTAATTGTTTTTTTACTACTTATGGCGGCGATCAGCGATTTTTTTCGTGACTGCAACATTATGGCGGACATTATGGCAGATACATCAGACAAGTTTAACACATTTTCACAGCAAAAAGTGCTATAAAAATGCATTGTTTACTGTGAAAATGACAATTGCAGTTTGGGAGTTAACCACTAGGGGGCGCTGAATGGGTTAAGTGTGACCTCATATGTGTTTCTAACTGTAGGGGGGCGGAACTGGTGTGAAGTCATTGATCGCATTTCCCTATATCAGGGAACAGACAATCAATGACATTGCAACTGTGAAGAACAGGGAAGGTGTGTTTACCTATTCCCGTTCTTCAGCTCCGGGGACTGATCGTGGGACACCGCCGGCGATCGAGTCCCACGGGCGGGGTTTGCGGAGCTTCGGACAGCACGGCTGGGCTTAAAGAGACACGTACAGGTAGGTGATTGTGCCTGTAAAACTATCCCCTATTTTCTAAACGCTATAAATTTTGCGCAAACCAATCAATAAAAGTTTATTGCAATTTTTTTCTGGTAGCTGAACTGTGATGTGATATGGATATAAAAATTAATGTGTTTACAAATCCAGGAACAGTAATATTAGAAATCAGTATTGTACCCGAATAGTGTCTGAAACGTCATAGGGTGTGTAATAGTCAGAGTCCCGGTCCCTATGAAATGGGAGGTAAAATGGACACAGGGTTTGCGTGTCTGCGGACCGCAGAACTACAGAGCGTAGCGTTTAAATGGAGAAAAGTGCTCTGTCAGTTTTCTCCAGGTTTTGATAGTTCTGAATGGGGCTGTGTAGTTGGAGATCCTGCAGAGACTTGGGCGGGATGGGGTCTCCAACCCTGTGTCCAGATCTTACAGACAGCCAGCAGGTTGGGTTCCCAGCTGAACACTGACAATATAATCAGGGACTGGTCAGAACAGAGAGGGAGGTGGAAGGTGTGCAGCTGGCTGTTGCTGCAGGACAGACCTGTATGTGGGGATCTGTCTGTCTGTCTGCCCTGGAGACTACATCCCTGGTGTGGGGGGACTTCGTGTCTGAAGGACTGGGAGGCTGGTGGACCTGAGGTGACTAGCGAGTCCAAGAGGGGCTGAAGGAAGTCCGGAAGTCTGGGAGACAGTGGGCTGGAGAAGTTCAAAAATAGGGAACGGGGAAACATAAAAGCACTCACATGTAGCCAACATCCGAAATAATTCAATCAAAAATAGGAGTTACTACAAAGAGTAGTAGGAAGGCGGACTTTTTCAGGCAATCACAGGGACATACAATTTAAGAAAAAATATTTAATTAGGTATCATAAAATCCAGAAACAAAAACTAAAATATACAAAAACAGGATATACAGAATATATATTAGCAATAGTAGCTTGAATCTCGCCTACGCGTTTCGCCAAACGGCTTCTTCAGGGCGAGTTTGAGAAAAGGCTGGTAATATATGATTGCTAATTTCATATATCAAAAACGTTTGCTGTCCATCTGATTATATCAGGGATTCTGTAAATATCCGAGTGGCACATGAAAGCTCAATGCGGCAGACAGAGTGTATCAAGTATACAAAAGAATGTCTGGTATGGTTAGCAACGAATCATCATCCACAGATGAATACAAGTATTTCTGGGGTAGAGCCAGAGATAGAAAGGAAAACCCGGGACCGACCACAGCAATAAAACATATAGACCACAGCCAGAGAGGAATAAAATCCAGTAGCAATAGGCTAAATCGGATTGTAATGTCCAGTATAGGACAGTCCAGTGAATCAGGAGTCTGGATATGAAGCACTGATGATATGTCCCGGGGGGAGTCAGACCTGTGCAGCACAGGTCTGACTCTCCCCCGGGACATATCATCAGTGCTTCATATCCAGACTCCTGATTCACTGGACTGTCCTATACTGGACATTACAATCCGATTTAGCCTATTGCTACTGGATTTTATTCCTCTCTGGCTGTGGTCTATATGTTTTATTGCTGTGGTCGGTCCCGGGTTTTCCTTTCTATCTCTGGCTCTACCCCAGAAATACTTGTATTCATCTGTGGATGATGATTCGTTGCTAACCATACCAGACATTCTTTTGTATACTTGATACACTCTGTCTGCCGCATTGAGCTTTCATGTGCCACTCGGATATTTACATAATCCCTGATATAATCAGATGGACAGCAAACGTTTTTGATATATGAAATTAGCAATCATATATTACCAGCCTTTTCTCAAACTCGCCCTGAAGAAGCCGTTTGGCGAAACGCGTAGGCGAGATTCAAGCTACTATTGCTAATATATATTCTGTATATCCTGTTTTTGTATATTTTAGTTTTTGTTTCTGGATTTTATGATACCTAATTAAATATTTTTTCTTAAATTGTATGTCCCTGTGATTGCCTGAAAAAGTCCGCCTTCCTACTACTCTTTGTAGTAACTCCTATTTTTGAGTGGGCTGGAGAACCTGTTGAGGCCAGGAGTGGGCCAGGTGAGCAGGTACAGCAAGGCTAAGTAAGCCTAGGAGCCAGGAGGCTTGGTATTTTTGAGTTCTATGAACATTAATGGAGAAGAACCCCTGCGTGGGAAATCCTGTATGTGAACTGTTCTTTTGTTTCCTTCAATAAAAATGGGCTGCCATGCCCTCAAACATAACATCTGACTGCTGTGGACTCGCTAAAAAACGCATTTACCATTGAGTTAAACCCCCAACGTTTACAGGTGTTATATATTGTTTGCACTTTTGTGTCAGATCATACATACTTGACATTGCTATACACAGTGGGGCTGATTTACTAATGAATCTGCGCTGCGCCGGTACATGCCTTAATAGGTGCGCTGGATGAAGCCCTAATTAGGCGCATGAACCGGCGGCAGCAGCAGCACGATGTGATTGATAAGTAAAGCCGCCGCCGAACTCCCTGTATAAGTCTATGGGGGGAAATCTTAATAGTGAATTTTAAAGGCTAATCTGCAAGTTTTGTCCTAAAAAGTGTTTGGGGACCTCAGTCCTGCCCCAGGGGACATGTACCAATGCTTTTTTTATTTTTTAAAACGGCCGTTTTTTCGGGAGCAGTGATTTTAATAATGCTAAAAGTGCAATAATAAAAGTGTAATTTTTCTTTAAATTTCGTACTATGGGGGTCTCTAATGTCAGCATGTGAAAAAGCGCATGTTTCCCGTGGTTAGAACTGTCTCTGCACAAAATGTCATTTTTCAAAGGAAAAAAGCCATTTAAAACTGACTCGCGGCAATAATGAATTGTCGGCTCCCGGCAATTGCAGGAGAATTCATTCATTAAAAAAAGGGAAAAAAAAGCGTGGGGGTCCCCCCAAATTCAATAACCAGACCCTTTAGGTCTGGTATGGATATTAAGGGGAACCCCGCCGTCAATTTAAAAAAAAAATGACGTGGGGTTCCCCCCAAATATCCATAACCAGACCCTTCGGGTCTGGTGTGGAATTTAAGGGGAACTCCACTCCAAATTAAAAAAAAAATGGCGTGGAGTCCCCCCTAAAATCCACACCAGACCCCTTATCCGAGCACGTTGACCTGGCCGGCCGCAGAAAAGAGGGGGGGACAGAGCGCGGCCCCCCCCCTCTCCTGAACCGCACCAGGCCACATGCCCTCAACATTGGGAGGGTGTTTTGGGGTGCCCCCCAAAACACCTTGTCCCCATGTTGATGAGGACAAGGGTCTCTTCCCCACAACCCTTGCCCGGTGGTTGTGGGGGTCTGCGGGCAGGAGGCTTATCGAAATCTGGAAGACCCCTTTAACAAAGGGGCCCCCCAGATCCCGGCCCCCCCCCTGTGTGAAATGGTAATGGGGTACCTTGTACCTCTACCATTTCACGAGAAAAAAAATGTAAAGGGTTAAAAAAGACAAGAGCCGGTTTTTGACAAGTCCTTTATTATCTTCTTTCTTCTTTTCTTCGGGTTTCTTCTTCCTCCTCCTTCTTCTTCCTCTGCTTCTGTCTTGGGTCTTCTATTCCCGCATCTTGCCCGGCGTGTTCTTCCATCTTCTGTTCCTCCCGCTGTCCTTCTCGTCCGCATCTTCTTCTCCTTCTTCTTCTTCGCCGGAGGCGCCGCTTCCAATTGAAATCCCCGCTGTCTGCCGGACCACGCCCCCCCCTCTGACGCCACGGGCAAGCTCTTAGGAGTGTGCTGCAAGTGCGTCCGAGGGGGGCGTGGTCACATGTCAGAGGGCGGCCAATTCAATTTGAAGCTCGTGCGCGGCTTTTTCTTTGCCAGAGTCGCCGCTTCCAATTGAATTGCCCGCTTTCTGGAACATGTGACCACGCCCCCCTCTGACGCACAGGCACCACACGGGGACTTTCCTAAGAGCTTGCCCGTGGCGTCAGAGGGGGGGCGTGGTCCGGCAGACAGCGGGGATTTCAATTGGAAGCGGCCGCTCCGGCGAAGAAGAAGAAGAAGAAGATGCGGACGAGAAGGACAGCGGAAGAAGATGGAAGAACACGCCGGGCAAGATGCGGGAATAGAAGACCCAAGACAGAAGCAGAGGAAGAAGAAGATGGAGGAGGAAGAAACCCGAAGGAAAGAAGAAAGAAGATAATAAAGGACTTGTCAAAAACCGGCTCTTGTCTTTTTTTACACTGACACTTTTTTTTACTCGTGAAATGGTAGAGGTACAAGGTACCCCATTACCATTTCACACAGGGGGGGGGCCGGGATCTGGGGGGCCCCTTTGTTACAGGGGTCTTCCAGATTTCGATAAGCCTCCCGCCCGCAGACCCCCACAACCACCGGGCAAGGGTTGTGGGGAAGAGACCCTTGTCCTCATCAACATGGGGACAAGGTGTTTTGGGGGGCACCCCAAAACACCCTCCCAATGTTGAGGGCATGTGGCCTGGTGCGGTTCAGGAGAGGGGGGGGGCCGCGCTCTGTCCCCCCCTCTTTTCTGCGGCCGGCCAGGTCAACGTGCTCGGATAAGGGGTCTGGTGTGGATTTTAGGGGGGACTCCACGCCATTTTTTTTTTAATTTGGGGTGGAGTTCCCCTTAAATTCCACACCAGACCCGAAGGGTCTGGTTATGGATATTTGGGGGGACCCCCACGTCTTTTTTTTTAAAAATTGATGGCGGGGTTCCACTTAATATCCATATCAGACCTGAAGGGTCTGGTTATTGAATTTGGGGGGACCCCCACGTCATTAGAATAATTTTTTTTAAATTCGTAACATGGGGGGGGGGGGGGATGTCAGCAGGTGAATAAAGCGCACTTTTCCTGTGGTTAGAAATATGTCTTTGCACAAAATGACATTCTGAAAAAAAAAAAAAAAAAAAAAAAAAAGCCATTTAAAACTGACTCGCGGCAATAATGAATTGTCAGCTCCTGGAAATTGCAGGAGAATTCATTCATAAAAAAACGAAAACAAAAAGCGTGGGGGTCCCCCCAAATTCAATAACCAGACCCTTTAGGTCTGATATGGATATTAAGGGGAACCCCGCCGTCAATTTTTTAAAAAAAATGACGTGGGGGTCCCCCCAAATATCCATAACCAGACCCTTCGGGTCTGGTGTGGAATTTAAGGGGAACTCCACTCCAAATTAAAAAAAAAATGGCGTGGAGTCCCCCCTAAAATCCACACCAGACCCCTTATCCGAGCACGTTGACCTGGCCGGCCGCAGAAAAGAGGGGGGGACAGAGCGCGGCCCCCCCCCTCTCCTGAACCGCACCAGGCCACATGCCCTCAACATTGGGAGGGTGTTTTGGGGTGCCCCCCAAAACACCTTGTCCCCATGTTGATGAGGACAAGGGTCTCTTCCCCACAACCCTTGCCCGGTGGTTGTGGGGGTCTGCGGGCAGGAGGCTTATCGAAATCTGGAAGACCCCTTTAACAAAGGGGCCCCCCAGATCCCGGCCCCCCCCCTGTGTGAAATGGTAATGGGGTACCTTGTACCTCTACCATTTCACGAGTAAAAAAAAGTGTCAGTGTAAAAAAAGACAAGAGCCGGTTTTTGACAAGTCCTTTATTATCTTCTTTCTTCTTTCCTTCGGGTTTCTTCTTCCTCCTCCTTCTTCTTCCTCTGCTTCTGTCTTGGGTCTTCTATTCCCGCATCTTGCCCGGCGTGTTCTTCCATCTTCTTCCGCTGTCCTTCTCGTCCGCATCTTCTCCTTGTTCTTCTTCGCCGGAGGCGCCGCTTCCAATCGAAATCCCCGCTGTCTGCCGGACCACGCCCCCCCTCTGACGCCACGGGCAAGCTCTTAGGAAAGTCCCCGTGTGGTGCCAGTGCGTCAGAGGGGGGCGTGGTCACATGTTCCAGAAAGCGGGCAATTCAATTGGAAGCGGCGACTCTGGCAAAGAAAAAGCCGCGCACAAGCTTCAAATTGAATTGCCCGCCCTCTCTGACATTGTGACCACGCCCCCCTCTGACGCACTGGCAGCACACTCCTAAGAGCTTGCCCGTGGCGTCAGAGGGGGGGGGGGCGTGGTCCGGCAGACAGCGGGGATTTCAATTGGAAGCGGCGCCTCCGGCGAAGAAGAACAAGAAGGAGAAGAAGATGCGGACGAGAAGAACAGCGGAAGAAGATGGAAGAACACGCCGGGCAAGATGCGGGAATAGAAGACCCAAGACAGAAGCAGAGGAAGAAGAAGGAGGAGGAAGAAGAAACCCGAAGGAAAGAAGAAAGAAGATAATAAAGGACTTGTCAAAAACCGGCTCTTGTCTTTTTTAACCCTTTACATTTTTTTTACTCGTGAAATGGTAGAGGTACAAGGTACCCCATTACCATTTCACATAGGGGGGGGGCCGGGATCTGGGGGGCCCCTTTGTTAAAGGGGTCTTCCAGATTTCGATAAGCCTCCTGCCCGCAGACCCCCACAACCACCGGGCAAGGGTTGTGGGGAAGAGACCCTTGTCCTCATCAACATGGGGACAAGGTGTTTTGGGGGGCACCCCAAAACACCCTCCCAATGTTGAGGGCATGTGGCCTGGTGCGGTTCAGGAGAGGGGGGGGGCCGCGCTCTGTCCCCCCCTCTTTTCTGCGGCCGGCCAGGTCAACGTGCTCGGATAAGGGGTCTGGTGTGGATTTTAGGGGGGACTCCACGCCATTTTTTTTTTAATTTGGAGTGGAGTTCCCCTTAAATTCCACACCAGACCTGAAGGGTCTGGTTATGGATATTTGGGGGGAACCCCACGTCATTTTTTTTAAAAATTGATGGCGGGGTTCCCCTTAATATCCATACCAGACCTAAAGGGTCTGGTTATTGAATTTGGGGGGACCCCCACGCTTTTTTTTTGGTGTTTTTAATGAATGAATTCTCCTGCAAATTCCAAGAGCTGACAATTCATTATAGCCGCGAGTCAGTTTTAAATGGCTTTTTTCCTTCAGAATGTCATTTTTCACATGCTGACATTACACCCAGGGCCGCCATCAGGGGGGTACAGGCAGTACACCTGCAGGGCCGCCATTAGGGGGGTACAGGCATTACACCGCCCGGGGGTCCCCAGGGGCCCCCAGGGGCCCGGATGGGAACCACCCTAAAACAAAAAAAACAATTTTTTTTTTTTTTTTTGTTTAAGGGCTCCGAAGGTCCCCAGGGGCCCGGAGGCCACTAAGGGCCCCAGATGGCAAGCCCTTTTTTTAAAATAAAATATATATATTTAAAAAAATATATATATTTTTTTAATATATTTTTTTTTTTTTTTTTTAAGGAAAGGGCCCAGAGGTCCCCAGGGCCCTGGAAGGCTACCCCCTTGTTTTTTTACTTTTTTTCGATAAATGTTATATTTAAAAAATATATATATATGTATTTTCTCTCTTTTGTATTTTTATTTGATAAAGAGCACAGAGGTCCCCAGGGCCCCGGATGGCTACCCCCCTTTTTTATATATATTTTTCTTTATTTCTTATTTCTGTCAAAATTTTTGTAAAGGGCCCCTCCGCTCCTCAATTTGTGGCACCACCCCCCCCCCCCCCCCGCTTCTCAATTTCATGCGGCAGCACCCCCCCCCCGGTTCTCTGCTCCAGGGGGCCCATGCCTGAAGCTGTGTAAGGGGCCCCAAAATTCATGATGGCGGCCCTGTACACCTGTAAGGGGCCCGGGGGTCCGGAGGTGCCCAGATGCCTGGAGGCCCCCCAGCGCCCCAGATGGTAACCCCCCTCTTTTTTTTTTTGTATATATATTTGTTAGTTGGTTTTTGTAGGATTTTTTATTAAAGGGCCAATTTTTGGAATTTAATATTTTTTAGCAGTCTGGAGGTCCCCAGGGCCCCGGGTGGCAACCCCCCAAATTTTTTGTTATTAAAGGGCCAATGTTTTGGTTTAGGGGTCTGGAGGTCCCCAGTGGCCTGGTCCCCAGTGGCCCGGAGATCCCCAGGGCTCCAGATGACAACCCCCCACCTTTACAAAAAAATCAAAAAAAAAAACATATGATATATTTTTTGGTTATTTTTTAAACATATATATATATAATATAATTTTGAAAGCTCCCAGAGGGCCCCTTTTTGCTTCTAAAAATGTTATAAACATTTTCCCCAGGTTTGTTACTTTTTACTTTAATTTCTTTTTTAAAGTGTATTTTGTGCGTGAAGTCGAGAGAGAGGAGCTGGACTTGCAATCGCCATCCTTCTCCATGCCCCCGGTGGCAATGGTGGGTGTGAGGGGGGCCTCACCCCACCTGCTACACTTGGGAGCCCGATGGGACAGAGGGACTCCCCCTATGAAGGAGTGTAGCCCACCCAGCCAGCCCTGTAGGTCCTTCACCTCCCTTTATTTTAGGAGACCTCATGGCCAAAGTGTGTGCAAGTGTGGTGTTTTTTTTGTGGGGGGGGGGGGGTGGTTATACTAAGCACAGGCGTACCTTGCATAGCACACCCACCGGGAGCTGGGCTGACACCACCAAACTCAATTCATATGTAGCCGAGACCGGGATCCGAACCCTTGGCTGCAGAGGTGAACGGCTTGTCAGCGCAGTGCCATTCACGTTGAGCCACCACAGCTCCCACCCAATGTTATTTTTTTTTTAGATTTTTGGTAGTTATTTTTTATTAAAGGGCCCAGAGCTCCCAAGGCAACCCCCTTTTTTATTATTTTATATATGTAGATATTGTAATTTATTTTTCATTAAAGAGCCCAGAAGTTTCTTTTTATTAAAGGGCCCAGTGGTCCCCAGGGCCCCCGGATGGCTACCACCCTTTTTAATATATATTTTTCTATATGTATTTTTTAGTAAAGGAACCCCCCGCTTATCAAATTGCGGCAGCCCCCCCCCCTTCTTAATATCAGGCGGCACCCCCCCCCCTATTCTCTGCTCCAGGGGCCCATGCCTGAAGCTGTGTAAGGGGCCCCATAATTCCTGATGGCGCCCCTAATTGCCTCCCCCCCCCCATGGTACGAAATTTCAAGGAATTTTTCACTTTTATTGGTGCACTTTAACCACTTCCATACCGCGCCTATTCTGGCACTTCTCTCCTTCATGTAACAATTATATTTTCTTCCTTGAAACTTACTCAGGACCCCCAAACATTATATATATTTTATTAACAAACACCCTAGGGAATAAAGTGGCGGCCATTTTTTCGGACACATTTCCAACAGTATTTGTGCCAAAAATTTTCTAACGTTTTTTTTTTTTTTTGGCTTTCCAAAAAAAAACCTGTTTCATGAATGACAAAATAAGAAAGCAGTAAAGCTAGGCCAATTTTTAGGGATAAGGTAAAAGATGATGTTACACCGAGTAAATAGATACCTAACTTGTCACGCTTTCATATTGCGCACACTCATGGAATGGCGCTAAACTTCGTTATTAAAAATCTCCATAGGCAACGCTTGACTTTTTTTCTCAGGTTACCACTTTTGAGTTACAGAGGAGGTCTAGTGCTAACATTATTGCTCTCGCTCTAACGCACGCTATGATACCTCACATGTGGGGTTTGAAGGATGTTTACATATGTGGGTGGGACTTGCATGCGTGTTCGCTTCTGAGTGCGAGCTACTAGGGACAGGAGCATTTAAATTCCTTTGTTATTTTATTTTTTTACTTAATATTTTATTTTTTGCACTTGTTTGTCCCTTTGTTTGTATTATTTTTCACTTTTCTTCCTATTACAAGGAATGTAAACATCCCTTGTAATAGGACTAGTGTGTGACAGGTCCTCTTTATAGAGAAAGGCGGGGTCAATTAGACCCCACATCTGTCCTCCAGGCTGGAAAGCATGGAATTGGTAAAAAAAAAAACATCTCATGCTTTCAGCTGCAATCATGTTCGTTCAGCACAGTAGCGTAGTGTGTAGCATGTTCACCTAGCAGCAAAAGGGTTGCTGGTTCGAATCCCGCCCGTGACACTATCTGCCTGGAGTTTGCATGTTCTCCCTGTGCGGGTTTCCTCCCACAATCTAAAAACATGCTGTAAATTGGATCCTGTCTAAATAAGCCCTAATGTGCAGTAGGAGATTTAGGTTTTGTGCTGCCCTAGGCCTGACCAAATTTTGGCACCCCCCTAATAGAAAAATGACCCACCCTTCCTGTCAAGGCCACACCCTGTTTTTTTATGACCCACCCAGGAATTTTCAGGGGACACACACAAGTTCTGTGGGGGGGGACTTGGGGGGGCCCTTAATTTGCCTACTTTTTCGATCACTTCCTGTTTGGCTATGGGGCAGGAAGTGAAGGCCAATCTCCCCAAACGGACAGGGATAATACAAAATAAACTGACAGAGCTTCTAACCCCCCCCCCCCCCCACCAACTCTATCCAAAATGAAAGAAATCCAAAAAATAAAAGTGATGATTATTGTTCCAGTTTAACCCCAAATTTCAGATCATTTTATTGAGAGGCTTAAGAAAATATAACCATGCCAATAGGCCACGATCCAGCGTTGCTAATATGTATGAATGTGTGTTAGGGACCCCCACAAACACCACCCAATGTTAAATCAACTATTTTCATGTTTGTTTTGGGGATGCCTGCACCCCTGATAGGGTAAAGACACCTCACAAATGTTGTCACTTTCTACTTAATTCATTCACTTCCTGCCACACAGCCAAACAGGAAGTGAGGGAAACACCTGAGTAATGTTTTGTTGGGGACACACAGATCAATATAAATAGTTTCCCATTTTGGAAATGGCATTTTGCTGTGTACACCCCAAATTAGTAGGAATCTTGGACTTTGGGGTCCATTTACTAAAGGCAAATCCACTTTGCACTACAAGTGGACAAGCAAGGAAGAAAACTCAAAACTTGGCGGGATTGGAAGTAAAAACCATCAGTGCTTCCCTTCTGATTTTCATTGCCTACGCTTCTACTGCAGAGCGGCTTTGCCTTTACTAAACCCCAAAGTAACTAATCATTTGGGGTGTACACTGCAGTGCAATTTGCTTAATGGTGACACTAGTTAGATTGACCTGTGTCCCAAAGAAAAGACCATTGGTAGGGTTTTAACCTCACTTCCTGTTCAGCTGTGTGACAGGAAGTGAAGCCAATTTTAGGAAAAGGGACACAAAGCCCAACCTAAAAACACTAGCAGGGGTTCTAACACTCAATTGGCTTCCCTCAAACAACCCACAATTAGAATAGGATTGTCTTGTGCTAGTTTCAAGCACAGCGCTGTAAATCAGCACTTCAAGCCTGTCCAAAAAAAACACACCACCCCCCCCCCCCCCACCTCCAACAGGCCCTGTTTGCAGCTTTTCCTACATCTTGCACATGTGCTTTAAAAAGTCAGTCTGGACATCAGTTCTAGGAAACATTACTTACCGCTTTGTCCTTCCTTTTCTGGTGACTAAACATTTCATGCATACACACCAGGAAAGATCTTAGAGACAAATCACACTTGATGGTTTAGGCCCAAACTAGTTCAGCTGCAGCGGTTGAAATCCATAGCAGAAAAAAATATCACAAAACAAACTTCAAAATTTGAAAGTAATTTTATTGGTCCACAAAACAAGGAAAGCAAAACAAAAAATTACAAATAAACACACCAAAAATATATAAAAACACCTAAAAACAAAAAAGACCAACGTTTATTTCACAGTCATTGGAAAATAAATCATGCTTTTGAAATAACAGGATAGACCCACAGGATTAAAACATTAGTCATTAACATCTTGAGAAACATTTAGCAAAATTATGTAGCAGAGAAAACATCAAAAAATACAAAACTTGCTCCAAAACATCTCTGTTTCACTCCGCCATTCCTTCCAGCCAGCAAATCTGCCCCCTCTGAGGGGCAGCTGACACGTGCAGTATCCACGCTTTTTATAACATGTGTGCTAATGAACCAATTGGAAACACATGAAGAAATGTCAGCCTCTAGTTTGTGTGCACTTGGAACTGCTTACACCTGTTAAGGATGTCCTTAAATTACTAAGCCAAAAAAAGAGCTTTCTGAGCATGCTCAGAAAGATGCAAGTCATTTTCAGGATGAAACTTCCAACTTCTTTTTCTAACTGTTCGAGCATGCCCAGTTCACTCGAAATGCAGTACCAGAATCAAATCTGCAATGGCGGATGAAAGCATTAGAGGTGTTAAATTTTTTTTTGGTCCCCATGAAGTGATGCTTTACAAGCTGAACGGGAGGTCTTATAGAATTTTTACGTAACAAACCTAAATAGTAATAATTTAAACGCCCCTGTCCCTAGTAGCTCGCAGTCAGAAGCGAACAAGCAGCATTTTTATTGTTTCCGGTTACCAGTTTAGATTTACAGATGAGGTCTAGTGCTATAAATATTCCTCTTGCTGTTACGCACGCTATGATACCTCACATGTGTGGTTTGAAGAATGTTTCCATATATGGGGGCGGGCCTTAAATGTGTAAGCCCCGCCCACATATTGAACCCCCGTTCAAACCCCACATGTGAGGTATCATAGCGTACGTTAGAGCGAGAGCAATACTTTTAGCACTAGACCTCCTCTGTAAATCTAAACTGGTAACCTGAAACACATAAAAAAGCGTTGCCTATGGGTATTTTCAAGTACTGAAGTTTGGCGCCATTCCATGAGTGTGTGCAATATTAAAGTGTAACATGTTGGGTATCTATTTACTCGGTGTAACATCATCTTTCACATTATGGCCATAAATTGGGCTAACTTTAGTGTATTCTTAATTTGTAACCACTTGAGCCCCAGAGCATATTACTGGTCACTGACGGGGCCATTTTTTGCATTTCAACACTGCGTCATTTTGACTGACAATTGCGTGGTTGTGCGACGTGGCCCCCAAAAAAATTGGGCGTCCTCATCCTCCCCCCCCCCCCCCCAAAAATTCAATTTTTTTTTTTTTTGTTGGTGGTATTTGATCACCTCTGCGTTTTTTCTTATTTTTGCTTGACCCAAAAACTATAGCGACAATTTGGTAACTAAAAAAACATCTTTTTTACGGTTTGCTATAATAAATCTCCCCCAAAATATATTCAAAAAATGTTTGCCCTCAGTTTAGGCCGATAAGTATTCTTGGACATCTTTTTGGTTGCAAAAAATCACAATAAGCGTTTGATTGGTTTGGGCAAAAGTTCTAAGTAGGGGTTGGTCTTATGGGTTTTTTTTTGGAATAATTTTTTGTTTTACTAGTAATGGTGGCTATCATTGTTTTTTTCTGTCTAATGCGACATTGTGGCGGACACATTTTTGTGAGATTTGGCATTTTTGTAGCGAGCAATGGTATATAAATGCATTGCTTACTATAAAAATGACACTGGCAGGGAAGGGGTTAACACTAGGGGCGCGGAAGGGGTTGAATATGTTACCTGGGTGTGTTCTAACTGTAAAGGGGGTGGGACTGTGTAGGGGAAATGACAGATCGCTGTTCATACATTGTAGGGACAGACGAGCAGGCATTCCCCCCCCCCCTGACAGGACCGGGATAAAGGGGAACTCCACCCCAAATTACCAAAAAAAAACGGCGTGGGGGTCCCCCTTCTGGTGCACAACAGGCTCTTAGATTTGATCTGGAACATAAGGGGTTAAACCCACGCCAAAAAACGGCGTGGGGTTCCCCCTCAGATCCAGACCAAACCCTTCTCCCAGGCACGCAGTCTGGCCGGACAGGAATGGGGGTGGGGACGAGCGAGCGCCCCCCCCCCCTCCTGAGCCGTACCAGACCACATGCCCTCGACATGGGGGAGTGTGTGCTGTGGGGGAGGGGGGCACTGCCCCCCCACCCCAAAGCACTCTTGTCCCCATGTCGAAAGGGACAAGAGCCTCTTCCCGACAACCCTGGCCGTTGGTTGTCGGGGTATGCGGGCGGGGGGCTTATCAGAATCTGAGAGCCCCCTATATTAAGGGGGCCCCCAGATTCTGGCCCCCCACCCTATGTGAATGAGTATGGGGTACATCGTACCCCTACCCATTCACCGGGTGGAAAAGTGTAAACACAAAAAAAAACACACAGAAAAAAAAAATTTATTAGTCAGCTCCGGGGGTCTTCTGCCGGGACCCCCCACCACCAGCCCATTGGGCCCCGGGCTTCGCCGTCTTCTGCCGGGGGGGGACACCCACCGATGATCTCCGCCATGTCCAGCCAGGCCCCCACCCCAAAATTAGCTCTTTCACATCCGGGGGGGGCCGGCCGAAAGAAGCAGAGAACAACGGGGGCGGAGCCCCTCGGTCTTCCAGACGTTTTCTGCCGGGGGGCTCCAGCCCCGCACCGGTCTTCGCCGCCGCCTTCCGCCGGGGGGGGACACCCACCGATGCTCTCGGCCATGTTCGGCCAGGCCCCCTACCCCAAACAAAGCTCTTTTACATCCGGGGGGGGCCGGCGGAAATGGCGGAGAACAACGGGGGGCGAAACCCCTCCTCGGTCTTCGCCTTCCGCCGGGGGGGTACACCTACCCCCCCCCCGGTCTTCGCCGCCGCCTTCCGCCGGGGAGAGAGACACCCACCGATGCTCTCCGCCATGTTCGGCCAGGCCCCCTACCCCAAACAAAGCTCTTTTACATCCGGGGGGGGCGGCGGAAATGGCGGAGAACAACGGGGGCGTCGCCACTCCTCGGTCTTCTAGCCGTCTTCTGCCGGGGGGGGGAAACACCCACCCATGCTCTCCGCCATGCTCGACTGTGCCCCCACCCCAAAATGAAGCTCTTTTACATCCGGGGGGGGCCGGCCGAACACAGCGGAGAACAACGGGGGTGTCGCCCCACCTCGGGCTCCTCCCAGGGCTTCTTTCGCCGTCTTCCGCCGGAGGGCGCCACTCTCCGGGCTTCTCGACGTTGTCTTCCGCCGCGGGGGCCAGGCCTTCTTCTTTGCCGCCCCCTTCGATTTTTTCGGCCTGGACGGGGGTCGCACATCCCATCCAGGACTTGGACGTGGCGGGCTTCTCGTCGCTCTCTTCTGCCGCTGCCCCCTTCACCACGAAGCTCCGTGCTTGTTTGATGAGGGCAGCGGGCTTCCGTCGTCTTCTCCGGGGCGAGGGTCGTACATCCCACCCCGGATTTCGTCGCCGTCTTCTGCCGCTGCCCCCTTCACCACGAAGCTCCGTGCTTGTTTGATGAGGGCAGCGGGCTTCCGTCGCAGTCTTCCGCCGCGGGGTGACACTCGCGGGCTTCTTCTTCCATTCGATGTTGACACGGCGAGGTCCGGCGCTGAAATGCCTTCTGAGCGGCGGGCAAGGACTTATATTGGCATTGGGCGTGGGCGTGGTTATGCCAACATGTGACCTTAACCCATGTGACAGTGATGTGACGTGACATCACTGTCACATGGGTTAAGGTCACATGTTGGCATAACCACGCCCACGCCCAATGCCAATATAAGTCCTTGCCCGCCGCTCAGAAGGCATTTCAGCGCCGGACCTCGCCGTGTCAACATCGAATGGAAGAAGAAGCCCGCGAGTGTCACCCCGCGGCGGAAGACTGCGACGGAAGCCCGCTGCCCTCATCAAACAAGCACGGAGCTTCGTGGTGAAGGGGGCAGCGGCAGAAGACGGCGACGAAATCCGGGGTGGGATGTACGACCCTCGCCCCGGAGAAGACGACGGAAGCCCGCTGCCCTCATCAAACAAGCACGGAGCTTCGTGGTGAAGGGGGCAGCGGCAGAAGACGGCGACGAGAAGCCCGCCACGTCCAAGTCCTGGATGGGATGTGCGACCCCCGTCCAGGCCGAAAAAATCGAGGGGGCGGCAAAGAAGAAGGCCTGGCCCCCGCGGCGGAAGACAACGTCGAGAAGCCCGGAGAGTGGCGCCCTCCGGCGGAAGACGGCGAAAGAAGCCCTGGCCCCTAGTAGGAGCCAGGCAGAACCCGGCGACGAAATCCGGGGTGGGATGTACGACCCTCGCCCCGGAGAAGACGACGGAAGCCCGCTGCCCTCATCAAACAAGCACGGAGCTTCGTGGTGAAGGGGGCAGCGGCAGAAGACAGCGACGAGAAGCCCGCCACGTCCAAGTCCTGGATGGGATGTACGACCCCCGTCCAGGCAGAAGAATTTGAAGGGGGCGGCGGAAGACCCTCAAAAGTGAAAACGTTCACCAGGTGAATGGGTAGGGGTACGATGTACCCCATACTCATTCACATAGGGTGGGGGCCCGAAATCTGGGGGCCACCTTATTAAACGGGGCTCCCAGATTCTGATTGGCTCCCGCCCGCATACCCCGACAACCAATGGCTAGGGTTGTCGGGAAGAGGCTCTTGTCCCGATCGACATGGGGACAAGAGTGCTTTGGGGTGGGGGGGCAGCGCCCCCCTCCCCCAAAGCACACACTCCCCCCTGTCGAGGGCATGTGGTCTGGTACGGCTCAGGAGGGGGGGGCCGCTCGCTCGTCCCCACCCCCATTCCTGTCCGGCCAGACTGCATGCCTGGGATGAGGGCTTGGTACGGATCTGGGGGGGAACCCCACGCCGATTTTGGCGTGGGTTAACCCCTCACGTTCCGGACCAAGCCGGAGAGCCTATTGTACCCCTGGGGGGGAAGCCGCGCCGGTTTCACATTTGAAATTTGGCGCGGAGTTCCCCTTCAGTGTCAGCGCAGCCCGAGAACAGCTCGGAGCTTGCCGTGCGCCGCTCCAGGCAGTGCAAACACTGCTACGCCGCCTGGTATTTACCAAGGATTTCCCGGCGTACTGAAGAGGCGCGCGGTAAGCTCCGATTTTTCCCTCTGCGCATGCCCAGTATGCAAGTGAACCTTCCGAGGTTCTAGCGTACTTTGCAAGGGCACGGGGATCGGGTCCCAAAAGTCACTTTCCCTTTCAAATCGGCCCGCCACACAAGTTGAAACACATGTCACTACACTTCCCCTGCATCACCCCCCTCCCTCCCCTCATAAACTCCCGCCCGAATCCCCGATGTTTACATTACTAAATGCCGCACGCCAGCTCTGTACTGGCGTGCTGTGCGCCCTCTTCTGGGCGCATTAGGCACTTTAGTAAATGAGGAAACACGCTGCACTGGCAGCGTGTTTCTTTTGTAAATGTCAAAAACAGGTTTACTCCTGCTTGTGCACCATGAGTCTTGGCGCACAGGCTTGGTAAATCAGCCCATTAGTCCCCCCAATTGTTTATACACAAAGCAATATATTTTACTGTGCATAATTGTATTATTAATGGGACACAACTAATAAATAGTTTATATCGACAAAGATAATTAAAAATATATAGTTTTACATTAACCAGTCCTTAAACAGGAACATTCCCCCAAGCAGGGGCGGTGCGTCCATAGAGGGCGCAGGAGCGCCGCCCCCTGTTCTCCTCCTGCACCGCCACTGGATTAACAATACCATAGATTCATGCAATGCATGAATCCTTGTCTTGTTGCTGGCCGTCCACTATTCAGATGGCCGGACCCCCTGATGAGCGGCCATTTGAATAATGGCAGCTGGTTGGCTTTGGAAGTGCCTATCAGAGCCAGCGGCTTTCCGATTACAGCCCTCAGGCTTTAATCGGCTTTCAAATAGATTAAGCCAGGGGACGCACAGGGGGTGCCATTCCCCTGGTTAACACTGACAGGCGTCTCACCAATCAGGTTCACTGGTTCTGGTTACCGGTAACCTGATTTGCTGAAGCGTCATCAAGGGCTGGCGGGGGCCAATCTGTTAACCAGAAAGGTAAGTTCCGGGCGGGGGAAATCTGGCAGCATTTTACAGTGGTACAGTGGCGACAATTGATGGCACAGTGGCGACAATTGATGGCACAGTGGCTGCGTTGATAGCATGGCACAGTGGTGACAATTGATGGGAACAGTGGCGATAAATGATGGCACAGTGGCTGCATTTGATGGCAGGCACAGCGGGCTGCATTTGATGGCATGGCACAGTGGCGACAATTGATGGCATGGCACATTTACGACAATTGATGGCACAGTGGCTGCATTTGATAGGTACATTGGCTGCGTTTGATGGGCATAGTGGCTGCAATTGATGGCACAGTGCTGCATTTGATAGGCACATTGGCTGCGTTTTGATGGGCATAGTGGCTGCAATTGATGGGCACAGTAGCTGCGTGTGATGGGCACAGTTAGGCTGCAATTGTTTTTTTTGTTGTTTTTTTGTGTGTTGCGCCCACCCAAAGATTTGGAGCACCAGCCGCCACTGCCCCCAAGTTCATCTTTTTCAATTTTTTTTATGTCATTGGACATCAGTGGCAAACAACCACCCACCTCCCCCACTGTTTGCCAGGTCGGCACTTACCCTATCGGTGCCGGCGGGTGACAGGCAGTGTAGTGCAGCAACTCCGGGTCCTCTCCTCCATGGTAGGTTCCAACTCACCCTCTGGTGTCCAATAGGATCACCTGCCTGTCCTTTTCAGCCAATTGGGTGACCGATGTCAAAACCTGCTTCCTGGTTTCTCTTGTTCGGCTCGCTGGGCTAAACGAAAGACAAATTTATATGTTGTGGGCAGCTTTAGTATGTAGTATGCAAGGACAATAGAGATGTACTTTATAGCAGAATTTC